>JAODUH010016471.1:2500-23648 GCA_027564835.1 Typhlichthys subterraneus | reverse complement strand
CAGTTTAGTTACATGTCATGTTAGGTGTTAGCATGGGGCAGTTTAGTTCCAACATGTCATGTTAGGTGTTAGCATGGCTCCACCCGACTCAGATCAGTGTTTCCTGACATTATAGTCTGGTTTGCTTTAGCGATTGAGCAGCTATTCTGGATGGCGAACCTATCAGCGACAGTGGCTAAGTGCAATTACATTGAAGTCAAGTGTGTGTTTCGAAATGGTGCTAGAGCTAAATGAAGAAATGCAAGCAGTTGTCACAATGCCGATTGGTTAAAGGCTGTCCAATAGTATTAGAATTAACCAGAGGTACTGTTTATGCCCAATAGGAAGCAAACACTGTAAACAATAGTAGTAGCAAGTAATAGTAGTAGCGCTATTCACAAAGTTAGTAATGGGTCTGGTTACACCAGGCTATGTTGGGCGTGCAGTGCATTGACTACTTCACATCATGGGTTGCTATGTGTAGGATTGTACCAGTCCCTGCTGCAATGCCAACAACTGCACTTTGAAAGCTGGAGCTGAGTGTGCCCATGGAGTGTGCTGCCACAACTGCAAGGTACCGGCACTAGAATCACTTCAAACTACTGTAGAAACAACTCCAGATCCACTTCAAACTGTGTTGAAAAGGCTGCTGAAGCAACAGCAAAATTGCTTTAACGCACGCAAATGAACCTAGCATGATTTTTCTCTTACCAGACATAATATTGTTGATTTATTGTATGTAGATTTTTCTTTGCATCTTTTGTGTATAAACACAGTCATATATACAGTATATGTCAGCTTACTTTCTTCTTTGCGTTGTGTTCCAGTCTGTTAATTCTCTCAGCTGCACATATACATGTGTTTGCTAACTTGCCCCTGTGCTGCCCCTCTCTCTCCCTTTCTTCTGTCCCGTCCCAGCTGAAGAGCCCGGGCATGCTGTGCCGCGCACCCTCCGGACCGTGTGACCTACCGGAGTACTGCGATGGGAAGGCAGAGTCTTGCCCTGCTAACTTCTACCTGGTGGATGGCAGCTCCTGTGAGAAAGGACAGGCCTACTGCTACACCGGCATGTGCCTGACCCTGGACCAGCAGTGCCAGGCACTCTGGGGAAAAGGTTAGTCCACTGACTGTTGCCTCTGTAGTGTACTGGGGGGCAGGTTAGTCCACTGGGTTAGTCCACTGACTGTTGCCTCTGTATTGCACTGGGGAGCAGGTTAGTCCACTGGCTGTTGTCTGACTAGTGGGTGAACAACCAGGTTTGCTAAACATTCACCATATGAAGGCTAGAGGTGTTGACATACTTAGGATATGTTAAGCAGGTGTTGTACAGGTGTAATACATTTAATTCAAGGTATCCATTTTTGAAAAATCATCTATCTTCTAAATCATCATCTATCATCGAATGAATTTAAAAACAGCTGCTGTTACTGTCAAATCATGTATTTATACCTAACAAGACACAAATAGACTGCCAGCCAGTGAGTCCTAACATCATCACGATCACTATTGGATACAGGCCATGTTCTGTGCTACTTGTCTGGTCATGTGATCATAGAGGGTCCCTAGAGAGACTTTGTAGTACCACAGGAGTCATACACAACAATATGGGCTGCCATATGTTAGCCGTCAGGGGGTCACTTAACACTTTGTTTATGTATACTCTCTCCTTTCCCATCACAGATGGCCGTCCTGCCCCTGACCTGTGTTTTAAGAAAGTGAACGAAGCAGGGGATACCTATGGAAACTGTGGCAAAGACCTGTTTGGGAAGTACAGGCACTGCAAGGAGAGGTGAGGAGAAATGCCCTCCATGTCTGCCTGAACTCTGGTTGACCTCTCTTACCTCTCTGTTTCTTATGTGTTATGCTTCTACCAGAGATGCTAAGTGTGGGAAGATCCAGTGTTTGAGCTCAGCTCCCAAGCCCCTTGAGACCAATGCTGTTTCCATTGATACCACTGTCAAACTGGGCAACACGAAAATATTATGTAAGGGGACACATATCTACCAGCCCGGCCAGGGCAATGATAAACAGGAGGACAATAGACAAGGGGATACTCTGGACCCAGGCCTGGTCATGACTGGCACCAAGTGTGGTGAAGAATCTGTAAGTATGGATGATGCCCTAAAAGTATTTTGTGGCTGCATTTTCTTTTTTTTTATTCCACCTGTAAAGCCTCAATGTTGAACTCTACAGTTTACTGGCGGTAATCAGGTGTTTAGTGGTTACTGAAATCTTTAAATTTTACTGGCATTAATGATAATAATAATAAACCTTATTTGTTTAGCACTTTTCATACAGGAATTGCAGCTCAACATACTTTACAGAGAGAGATTACAAGCACAATCTTCCCAAATTCTTTACAAAAGAAAATACAGAAAAAGGCAGTATAACATTGTTAAAATTATCCATAAAATGGTATAAGTTAATATAAGGAATAAGACATGAATGTTATTATAAGGAAGAAGATGGCTATGATGGTTACGTAACATTTTACAGTCTATTAACAAAACAATATCAAGAGTAAAACAACATACCTTGAGACTTTGCCAGCAAAGTTTCAGTGAAATTGTCCAAATAAAGTAAGCTAGAATTAGCCTAAAATTAAATCCTCTGCAGGGCTACTCTCCATGAATATAAGGTCCATCCATTCAAGAATATATAAAAATTACATTGACGGCAGCAATGTCCCATAACAAAAAATGTATCAACAAAACGTTGAATCCAAGGAAAACACTAAATATTATCTTCAATATTGTCAAATGTTCCACACTTCCAAGTTATGACAGCTACAAAAAACGATATCTACAGAATGAATTATACCAGTAGATGGTGCTAATCACTTTGTTTGTATTTATTTAGCTCAACTTTATTTTTGAATCAAAAGATCAGTCAAATGATCTACTCAAGTAATTTTCAATAACGCAATTATAACTAAGTGGGGTGGTTTATATGCATTATACAGCAAATTTGGAAAGCAATGTTTAGTTTAAGCCTGGTGTTTCCTTACACATACAATTATGACTCCCAGTTTACCTCTCAGTAAGAAATAAAGCATATTCATTTCACAGTGGTATCAGTTTAATAAATTGTTTAATTGTTCAATTGTATTTGCAGTAACTTCATCTTGCCAATTGGCAACTTTTTGAGTCACCGGTCAAGGTGGCTGGTAGATTAAAAAAATCTACCAGCCAAGCATTTTTGCTACTGGTCAAAATAATAAATTGTAATGTTTGTGTCCCATACAGTAGCATATTGTATTAATTATGTTTCAGTATTTCATTGGGATAAAGACGCGACAGCAATACATCACCACATCATAGATAGGCCTACATACTACCTCCATTATAGCCTACTTAATTAGCTGACTGTAGTCAGCCTCGCACAACTGTGTTATCGCCAAACCTCCAATCCTCACTCTCCTTCATATCGTCAATATATTTGCAGTGCTTCATCCTCTGCTCTTATTTAGGCTGGCTGGTACCATTCACACTTACCCAACACTTTATTCTCTCTGTAATAACGCAAAAAATGTCATAACTTGCCCAAACTGGCATGCATGATGGTGTCAGCTATTTCTCTATACAAGCGCATAGTCTCTGAAATTTACTCACCAAACGGAAAATCTACTCGCATTTGGAGCTTGGCGGGTGTTAATTCCTGACCCTGTTTATAACCCTTTTATAATATTTAAAAAAGGGTTTACAACCTTATTAATAACCTAATTGTAAATAATGTATAAATCCTTTTTAAAGGTAGTCTTATTCTAAAGTTGGTACCCAGTTCAAGTTGTTTTCAGTTATGAAATCATAAACAAAACATTATTTTCTAGCTAAGGATCTAACATTGAAAAGAGTATTGTGTGGTTAGAGTATTGTGAGGTTACTGAGTGGTTAGTGACTAGTGAAGCCGTTGTGGGTATCTTTTGTATTATCTAATTCAGTGATAAAGACGTACAATGTAAATGTTTTGTTTTACTGATAAGATTGATACATTGTGTCTGCTATATATAATATATTCAACTAACTCTCTATGCTGCTGTCATCTAACAGATCTGTTTTGGAGGAGAATGCCGCAATGCATCTTTCCTAAGAGCAGACGTGTGCCACGCCAAATGTCACGGCCATGGGGTAGGTTTATTGGGTGACACCTTCTGGGAATGGGGAGTGCCGTCTGTTTTTATCAGTCGTACCACTTCCGTCAGTGTAATATCTGAAAGGGGTTTTCCAATATTATGGTCATAAAGAACCCACTATTTGGACTTTCAGAAATAGATTTCCTTCATACTGTATGTCAGCCAGTATGAAGTATGAACTGCATTATTTAGTGGTACTTTACAGACTGAAGTCCTGTTGCATTAAATCTTCTACATGTTTGTTTGCTACAGTATGGGTATCCCTTTATGATGTGTAATAACTGTGAAGAAGCATAGTGAAATATATTTGATTGTAAGTAGCATACATTTAATTAAGCGATTTGGAAATTGTTGCACATTTCTCTTGCTAGCTGTGCAACAACAGGCATAACTGCCACTGTGATGCGGGCTGGGCCCCTCCCCTGTGTGACCAGCAGGGGGCAGGAGGCAGTGTGGACAGCGGGCCTGTCCTCAGCCGCAGTAAGCCATCTTACTGCACCATCCTCTCCAGCCAATCACACATGGAGCAATCGCCTACTGTACTGTACTGATCTAGTGCCCTGCACCTCTTTTGTTCTTCCAATAGGCAGTCTCCTACGAGTGATGCTGCTACTACTACTACTGGTTGCTTTTGTCTTATTGCTGGTTGGATTATGGTACAGGCATAAATTCCGGCCATTAAAAAGCTCTGTTCCACAACAAACGCCAAAGTATGTTTCTACCTGGCATCCTTCCCATAACCTGATACTGTATATCCACCAATGATGGTGTTGCATACAGCATAGCTGTTGCATTACAGGGGTGGCGGTTAACCGAGCGTGTTTCACCCTGCAGTTGTACATCCGCCCCTGAGGGAAAACCTCTTCCCAGCAGCCCTGCAGCCGCTCATTCCAACGGCCACGCTAATCCTACCTTCCTGCTAAAGAGACAGGACTCAGGACGGCTGGTAAGACCTCCCCACAGATCTGTAACACAACCATGTAGCATGCACCGTACGTCCGGGTGTTGTCCTGACTGGCTGCCTCTGTCAGAGGGATTCTGATGCTAGTGCAAGTCCTTCATGTGCGGCGCGGAGCAAACAGGCTATCGCACGTCCGTCACTGAAGCCCCCTCCTGTACCTGAGAGCGCTGTGGTGAAGCCAAGAAGACCCGCTCCAGGCCAGGTCAAGCCGCAGAATTCTCCTCAGACCCAATGCTCCTCCGTGAGTCATCCTACCCCACCTCAGTCCCAGCCGGCGGCCGACGTGCTGGCCCACGTCAGCCGCCAGAGGATAGCTACAGCACCGCCTATGCCCATCTTGGGAGTCAAGCCGCAGCGTTTTCCTTCAGCGACAGCTAATAACCGTCCAGAGCCCCCGGACAGGCCTCCACCCCCTTGTCCTGTCATCAGGCCACCGACAGTAGGTTGAAACTGGTCAACCAGAAAACACACTTGTAATATGCAGTAGCTATATCGCTTAATCCTAGTCTGATTGAATGTTGTTAACGCCGTTTGATGTTTTAATGAAGGAGCAGCAACAGAAAAACCAGGTTTGCATCAACGCCCTCCAGAGAGAAAAGGCTGCACTAGCTCTATCTTCTGGACAGAAAAAGCCAAACAGGTAACTGGCCTTGCGGCTGAATAGATTTTCTCTTGTCTTTCTCGACAAACACCACACAGGTTTTCATTGATTCTTGCATTTTTGTTTTGTTTTTAAGACTTTAAAGTTTTATGGCTCTGGAAGACATTATGGACCACTGCCGATATCACAGAAGAGGACTCCAACTCTTTTTACCATTAACCGCACTATAAACAGCTGAGCGTATAGGCATCACTGTGTATTTAACGGTAGTAGTAGTAGGGAAGTTATGTACTGTGTCACACTTTAATTTGAGCCAGTCCAGTGAAAATGTCTTATTTAAAAAAAAGAAAGTAAAGTGTGTCCACTTTACCCACTTGAACCAGGCAACCTCTAAACCTTACCTTTTAATAAACTGAACATGTTTTGTTACTCAGAGTGGTCCAATGGCAGTGTTGAAATCTTCTAAATGTATGTATTCAATGCAAAGGAATGTTTAAACTGTTGTTTATACTACGAGTAGCATGAACTACAGTATAAGGGGATCACTTATATTTAAAATTTCCGCCTTTTAGTATGGTGCTTATTTGTGTGAATTTTAAACTGGAAAACCATTTGGCAGTCCATTGTGCATGCTGTATAGGCTTATGATTATGATGTAGCAATAACTGCTTTTTTTGTTCCTCATGGTTTTATATTGTATGTTGCGTTGCACTTTTAGCAGTTGTGCTGAATATTTCTAAGACGACTGTTTGCATTACAGTACATACCATGGCTATGACGCTGAACAGCTGTATGGAACTGTCTGGGGATTATACGTTGCTGTTTTACAATGTTATATGAGCCATTTGTTTCCCTCTCAACCCCAGAATGAGAAATTAACTTAACATGTTCTTGCAAATGTGTGTTCCTGTCAGAGTTTGCAATTTGCTTGTCCGACGATCAGGTTGAACGTGTCAAAGTATCTTTTTCTTGACCGATGTGTTTGGAAATTTGCTGTTCTGTGTTTTAAGGCCAGCCCTATTTCTGTTTCTTTACCTAAGAAGGCAGCAAATGCTTTATTTAGATAATCTAGGCAGGGGCTTTTTGCCTGGCTCCGCCTGACTATTGCTTTGATATACATTTATTTCGCTGAGATTATAGTCTAGAAACTTTCTTCGCATTAGTGTTTTCACAGCCACCCTGCTGGCAGTCCAATCAGGGCGGGTTAGTGAGATAACGTTTAAGTCGAGCGTGTTTCAAAATGGATGTAGAACTAGATGAGGTGATCAAAACAGTTGTAGAAATGCTGATTGGTTAAAAGCTGTCCAGTAGTATCACAATTAATCAGAGGTCTACACCCAGTAGGAGGAAACGCCTGTTAACACAAAGTTATTTATTCACAAAGTGAATTTTAGGTCTGGCTACACCAGTCTAGGGGCCCTTGGTATTTGCTTGTCTGGGGGTCCTCTGTTGGGTTAATCCATGCTTAAACTGGTGTTTCACTAGCTGTAGAGTGACATTCAAGGTTTTACAACATTAGAAAAGTGAGTTCAATTTTAATTGTGTCTGCATTGGAAACCCGCTGGCTTCACCTCATGAATGGAAGTACTGTACACAACATACCAGATTTTACATTATTGGACCTATGCAAACTCAGTATCAGTATGAATCACTGTGCCTTCAACTGAATTTAAATAAACTAGTAAAACAGTAATTTGTGCTTTACCTTTTTTCTTTCATTACATTATTCATAACATTATAACAGCTATGTATAAAAGCAGAAACATAATTCTTAAGTATGTGATATTGCAAATTTACTGATATCCAAACTCACCAATATTTGTATTGCTACTTGCCTCTAGACATAGATAATATTTACAGCACTCCAAGAGTGGCCTGTAGATGGCAGCATAAGCTATAGTCTTGATTACAATCCCAAAACCTTACAGCAATACACCATACTGTATAATATGTTACCTAAACATTTATCCTCAATGTAATAATGACATTTATTGAGTTACAATCTTGTTTACAATGTTCTACCTTTATAATGTAACATTTAACAGTATGCAGGAGCAATGGGATCCATTTGTACGTGCCCATGTTTTAACCTGTTCTGCAGCAATTGGGGCTTTACTTAGCTCCTGCAAACATCTGGCAACTGTATGCATTAGCTTGCAACCTTTCCCTTTAAACCGTTGATTAATCAATAGAAGGTAGGTGGAGGGTTAAAAAGAGACCCCCTCATAGTCCTGGTGGAGATTCTGAAAGGTGGGTGGCCTTTAGATCATATGTCCTTTACTGAGATGAAAGATTTATACCAATCAAAAGGCTGAAAATATCAAGGCCAGACCCCTGGAACTTGACCTGAAGCAAAAGCCTATATGCACATACTGTACTGCACTGTAAGTGGGTTACTGTACACCTACAGTACACTAGTGAGCAATGTATTCATTCTGGGCAGAATATTTCCCCTCAAAAAACTAGTTTTGCCTCCAACCACCATGAACTATTTTGTTCATAAGGAACTATTTCCAGTAGAAGTCTTTACAACCTAGGTAGGTAACTTATTAATACCCAAAGGTAGATTTGTTTTGCAGTGAAGAATCATCGCAATTCATCATGACAGACAACCAACAAACATGGATTATAACAGTTCATAGTACCATACATATTCATTCGTGTATACATGTAAAATAATAAGAACATATTTAAAAACCATAAAACTAGATATACACATATATACATATAAATATATATATATACACACACATACGTACACACACACACATATATATATATATATATATACACATATACACATACACTGTATATAAAAATTAAATACAAAAGACTATCATCTGACCAGTGCTGCTTATAAATGGTTTAATTGACTAATGGCTGACGGGACAGAGCTGTTTGTGTATCGATTAGTTCTACATTTTGGAACTCTAAGCCTTCGTCCAGATGGGAGACAATGAATTTCACCTTACAGTATACTGTTCAGATGCAAGCCTTAGGACTACAAATGGACAAAGCACATTATTCACGCACGGGCAAAGCGTGTGTTTGTGTAATGATAGCCAACAAATACACACTGCTGCTTTTCAAATGAAAGGGTGGTCTTCCACAGGGCCGATGGACAGGACGTGTGACGTGTGATGGCTGCTCAGAGGGAGGCAGAGCCTTGGCGGGGGAACATTTATAGTGTACAGCCTAATTGCGCCTCCTGCTGAGGATAATTAGTGTTCGTTATCATGTCACTCCCCGTGGCGTGTCAATCATTAGAGATGATGAGCGGCTGAAGGATAAAACACAAGGGTGACACCTCTGCCCCCTCAACCCCGCTGTGGGATGCGACAGCAATGAGGGGAGAAGAAAGGCTATCTTTCACCCACTGAAAGCTCCCCTACCTGGTGCAATGGTCTAATTAAGGTGTTTTTCTACTTGTTACTGATTAGCTGCATTACATCTCTCTCTCCCCGCTATTCAGCTGAAGGATTGAAGAGGGGGGGGGGAGACACAGGG
Organism: Typhlichthys subterraneus; assembly: GCA_027564835.1. Classification (NCBI taxonomy): domain Eukaryota; kingdom Metazoa; phylum Chordata; class Actinopteri; order Percopsiformes; family Amblyopsidae; genus Typhlichthys; species Typhlichthys subterraneus. Next base: position 14,468 of record JAODUH010016471.1, on the reverse strand, counting down.
TATCCTTTTTTTGTATTTGTCTTCTAACACTTCCATTGTCTCTTGCCTAGAGTCTTGACTACAGATCTTAGCCTAACCTTATCTGGCTGTCAATGACTAAGACTAATTCCTCATATAAGGTCAGTTTCATACTTGATAAGCTCACTTTCAGAATCAGAGTATTTTAATCGTCTTGCAGGTGTAGTCTACACCAGCTAATAGCAAGCCCTTACATGAGCTTAGTCCCTGTGTGCTGGGTTTGTACCCAGCAGTATGTGTTGTCCCCAGACTGGAGTCTGCTGTGCTGAAGGGGTTATATGGTTAAGTGCTTCTCTGATTGAGGCATTTGCCACTGGCAGTGAAAGGTCATCATAAATGATGAATGAGAGGAAAATGTCACCTGGGAGGAGAAGGCAGTAAAGAAAAAAGCAGGGTGAGAGTCCATGTGACCGGCCTCTACAAAAACGTCCCTCTGCCCTCTGTTTTACTGCCACAAATCATCTCTTTGCCAAAACCCATTTAGCCTTATGATGCATCACAGTTGCTAAAGAGAATGAACTTATCTTATTAGAGCAGCATGCAGTATTTAGTAAGGCCTATATAGGACAATGTTGTCCACAGCAGGAGCACTACTGTTAGACAGCCAAATCAATCTCACATTGGCTGGGGCATAATATAATCTTGTTTATCCCCGATGGCAGCTGACAGTTTGACCTATCACCTTCATTCAGATCAATATGGGGGAAATCCCTTAGTCTCCCAAAGGGATGAGGCTACTCAAACCACACAGAGACCAAATAATAGCTATTTACCTTGAATTAGTGCCCATGGTCATTTTAATATGATTAACTGTGTGTGTTCTCCTTGGCTTTTAACTCATTTAAGATCAAATGAACACACCAGTGGATTAAATAAAGTATAGCACAAAAATGATAGACTATGCGTTAATGTACAATATATAGAGATGGGAATGAGGAGGCAATGGAGAACTAAATCTTCATGTTTTTGTTTTATTATCTTTATTGTAAACAGAGCACAGTTGTTTTTTTTTAAATACCTCTTCCTACGAACAATTCTTACGAAATACATGTACAATACACATCACATTTATGTATCATATTTAAAGTGTTATTTACACATATTACTTACTGCAGACACATACAAAAAACATGCAGTAATCCACGATTAGCATATCCCTCACATTATTTTGCATCTCCATCAGAGATCAGAAATCAGAGATTTAATTTGATGGAAAAATGTCATTTATTTTTAAATAAAATGTCTAAAACAAATAAAGCAAATGAAAATATATTCCTATATATTATAATCCAGCAATATCAATATATGTATTTACATTATAATGTATTTTGGAGAAAGCTTTTATTTACAGCTATCAAATCCCATTTGGTTTTGAATAAACATCCAAATATATTTCACCAGCTTCACCAGAAATCCTATTCATGATTTTACAATGATAGCACGCTATAGTAAAAGCATACAATGTACTGTTATTTTCTCATTAAGCACACTGTACTTGGACTTCTTACCTTAAAATCATAAACACAGACCAAAGAATACAATCTTTAACTTGCTCATAAGGTAGCCAGCAGTCCAACAACATAACGTCTGTCAGAGGAAATGCTGTGCTGAAGGTACTGAAGAACAAACATCATGCCTAGCATGGCTAAGCGTGGCTCCTAGTTCCTGTCTTTGTGTTCCTGGTGTTCCCAAGGCACGGGATCATTTTCATCCACATTCCACCCTGTCTCTCTCTCGTGCCAGAACTGCTCCACGTCGGGCAACACGACGCCGTCTTTGAGGCTCATCCCGTCTGGCTCTCCCCCTCCTCCTCCTCCTCCTCCTCCTCCTTCTCCTCCCCCCCCACCTCCGTCTTGCTCCGGCTGGGTCGGGGCATCTGTTCTAGGACCCTGGGCGACGCTCACAGAGAAGCCCCGGCCCCTCCTCGGCTGGCCCGAGGTCTCCGGTCTGGGGCAGGGCGAGTGCGGGGCGGTGGGGTTGTGCGGCCCAGGCTTGGGCTTCGGGGGAGGAGGTTTGCGCAGGGTGAGCCTCCTCCACAGCCCGCGGTAGCCCTCCTTGAACTCCTCGGACAGGGAGAGGATGATGAGGGGGTTCACCAGCGACAGAGAGAAGGTGAGCAGCTGAGCAGAGAGGACGAGGAGAAGGGGAGGGGAGGAGACGAGGGTCTGGGTTCCCTCACCGTCGCTCTCTGCCGCCGCCGCCGCTGAGTGGCTCTCCCACAGCCACACCACCCACTGTGGAAGCCAGAGAATCGCCATGGCGACGGTCAGACTGAACACCATCAGGGTGAGCTTGCGGGATCGTATCTGGGTGCGCAGGTTCTGCGTCTTGCTGGAGCGCCGCTGGCAGTGGCCGTAGGCTTTCCAGAAGTACAGCAGCGCAAAGCTCAGCGGCGCGCAGAAGACGCCCAGCGGGTACGCCTTGACGTACACCGCCATGAAGTCCCTGGCCTCCGGGGGGACCACCGTGACGCATGCCAGCCCATCGCCGCCCCCCCGCAGAGTGGCAAACATCCACTGGGGGATGTTGATGCAGCAGGCGGACAGCCAGGTGAAGAGAAGCACAACCAGGATGGAGCCCAGGCGGACACTCACCTGCTTGGTGGGGTTGGACACGTAGCGGTAGCAGGCTTTGGCCATGGCGGCCACCGTAAAGCTCTTGGCCGCCATGCAGGACTGGAGGAACCAGTCGGCTGTCTTGCACACCTCCCAGCCCAGCGTCCAGCCGGGACGGGAGTAGGAGGCGGCTCTGAAGGGCGCGGCGAACGCCAGCACCAGCCCGTCAGCCAGCATCAGGTTGAAGACGAGGGAGTTGACGAGGGACAGCTTGCCCTTGTGAGCGTTGGACACCAGGATGCCCATGGCGGTGAGGTTGCATGCCAGACCCAGGGCGCAGAGCACTCCCAGGACCGCCGGCAGAAGAACCCTCAGCTCCCCGGGACTCAGGTGCTGGGTGGTGGACCCGCGGTCCATGAAGGACCATTTGTCTATTGAGCTGTTTGCCCTGGTGACGTTGCTGCCACTGGAGAGCCACTCCATCCTGTCCAACAAGAGACAATATAGTCTACAATAGCCTGTAGATTATCTTTTTAAAGATTTCTTGGATTATGGAGGTCAGGAAGTGAAAGATCTAGAAGAAAAATAGTCACTCGGACAAATCTAATCCTGTTTGTAATAGTCGCATTAGACAACGAATCAATCTGCGTTCAGTGATCACAGCAGTGTCGGTGTCTATCTCTGGGTTTGTGCTGAAAGACAAGGATGCAGGAGCTTGCACGCTCCAGTTATAAAGACACCCTGATTGACAGCTGCTTTCCCCAGCTAATGGAGTTAGCGACAATGTCTGCAGCCTCATGTGGCCAATTAGGGGGAAATGTGTAATAATATGCACTGCATGACTGCATAGCGTTCCTATGTTGAGTCAATATACAGTATGTCCCATACAGTTGTAGCTGCTGCAGTACATTGTGGCTTTTTTTTTTTTTTACACAAATGTATTCCACATTAGGAAATTATACATAATAGGTTTTGGAGTTTGTAATAATTTTTGCACTAGTCTTGCCACGTGTCATGCCACAGAAAAAGCCTTAAAATAACTTAAGGGTGGTTCTAGGAGTAAGATAGCTACATGGAAATTAACCACCCACAGTGATAAGTGGATGAAAAGCAACTTGTAAAAGTCTTACAATCAAGTAAACAGTTAGTGTGTCTATTATTCCACACGAGGGCGCCCTTGCATTACACGCAGCAATTCTGAAAGCATACAAACATCTGAACTGTTCGTTTTGCAGAATCAATGCATCAATGCAGTTCTTCTTGCACATCTTTATTCTTTTTTTATTATTCAAAGGATATCCAGTTAGCATAAAGACTGCATGGTAATTAATTGCATTTCAATACATTCTGAGCTATAAAAACTTTGTTTCAACTAGGAAGTTTCACAAAGGAGGTTGTTTAGAAGACATTACATTTTAATGGAATCACATGTAGTAAGTCCCTGATTTCACAGAGTTCATTTTGTCCCTTTTCTGATTCTCCCTTCGGGAGTCACCTCTTCTCAGGCAAGTCGTTCATTCCCTCAAATATACACAGTTAATTGTGTGGGATGTCTCCAAAACTGACCGGAGACCAGCGTCAAAACAAGACTATTTGTTCAGGTTACCCATCTTTGGTAAGAGGAGAAACATGGACAGGCATTGCAGCAGTGTGAACTCAAGCACATGGACATTGGACAGAGACATGCCTTTACTTGCATAGTAACAAGGATGATCTGTAGATTTTTAAAGAAATATTATGCAGGCTGTCTGCTTCAGTATTCAATGCAAGACATGCAGTCCAAATGCTATGCTATCTTTATATGGCATTTTTATGCCAAAGAATACAAGATGCTTCATGTTTATGATTTTAATATCTACAGATCATATTAAATGACTATCCAAATAAAGTAATACATAGTAACTCAATTTGTAACAGATTAAAGTAATGTTTCGCCAAATTCTGTTTGTGTACGACTGACCGCAGTATGAAATGGGACAATATCACATTCTTTATACACATCCCACCATAAGTAGATGGGTTCAACCCTGAAAACAGCACATACTGTAATCTTAACCACATGGCTTAAAGCAGTTGTTTCTTTATCTAAAGGGGAAAAAACCTACGTTTTGATATTTAAAAAACATCCACGCTCCTTCTTTTATTGAGCCCCCCCCCCCCCCCCCAACCATACACACTGCTTTAACTCTTAACATTCACGCACACACACAAACACACACACACAAACACACACACAATACATCAGACCGCACATACCAAAAGAAGGCACCACAGAATCATTAAATCATGAAGGACTCAAAACATTAAATAAAACCATAGACGTGGCCTACAGAGGCTTCATTCACATTGACTACAGTGTCTCACTGGAGAAGACACTCAATTGTGACTATAAAGATTGACGGTATTTCACACACAAAGAGCTGCAGCTCTCCTTCTCAGTGTCTCATTGTGTCAGGGTTAAGGGTATAACAGTCTTCTCCTGCCCAGTAGGGGTCCTCTAGCAAGCCACACTGTACAGGAGCCCTTTAGCTCCACTGTGTTACCTTCTGGGTTATTCGCATGTACTCTGGCACAGCGAGATTGAAAGACAGGGGGCACTGTTGCTACAGAACAGGCTCAGAACAAGCCACCATCCAGCTAGGTCACCATATGTCTTTCTGCTCCGTTTATGGCCGCAGTTATCAAATCTGCTTCTCTTTTCAGGGATACAGTTCAACAGGAGCTGCTACGTCGCTCACTTATCAAACCAGCAGTTGTTGCATGAATACACACTCATGGCAAAATAAATTAAAGTGAAAGTGAGGAATATGAGCAGCTTGTGCAATGGACTCTAGGATGTTTTTGTTGTTGTTGTTGATATTTTTTCATTTCATTTAGTTTCTACATTTTTTCTTCTTTCCACTCCAGGTTGAGAGGTATGTTTTCCATCTATATCCAGGCTGATAATTACCCTTCGTCAAACCTTCGCTTGACCGCACCTTTCAGTCTCTGGATACTGGCATTGTAGAAACATCCGGACCCACAGCGACATGATAGGAGAGAAAGACCTCTCTCCCGCGGCACCGCTCCCTGTTGCCCCTCTCTATGCCTGGGGGTCAAGGGGCATCAGGGCCAGTGTGCCAGCTAATTGACCTTGTCCTGGAAGATGTACAGGTTGTTGGTGGCTGCCACGGCGATGATGTTCTCCTGGGGATGCCAGGTGGTGTGGAGGATCTTCTTGCTGAAGTCCAGGCTGTCAACACTGATCTCATCTTTGCGTCGTTTCCCACCTACACACACCTGCAGACAGAAATATGTGTACAGCCAGATATGAATAGACACATAACCTGCATGGGCCATCAGTCTATTGAGTGACCCCCAGTAGTTGGGGGGTTGGAGCAGATACTGTGTTTTGGTGGGAAGTATAGTTTAACTGTTACTGTAGCGATATATTTGATCTTTACATTTTTTTTATATTGAAACTATATTGCTAAAAACAAAGGCCATAACTGGAAGGGATATAAGAAGATAATTCTATTGGAGTGTCAATATTTCCGACTATCAGGAGAAACCCAATTGTAAAACTACATACATCTACAAAATAAAAAATGAAAAAAAAATATTCACAAAATATTTTTGTATATATATTTTTGAGTAATACTGCCATACAGGTGCCCATATTCTCATGACAAATATGGATAAAGGTTAAGACTTATAGAAACCTAGAGACATCTCACTATGCCTACGGGCCCCAACGTTCTGAGGAGGTTGAGATCCACTGTATCAAGTCATTATGGGAATGTATTCTACTCCAGGGTACCTTGCGTGGCTTTAGGATGGCTCTGGGCTTGCTGTTCTCCCTTGAGGCCTCCAGAGTGACGTCACGCTTGGTGTTTCGGTCAAACATTCGGAAGAAGTTGTTGTAGGAACCAGTCATAATTACACTGAGGTAGAGGAGAGAAGCTTTATTGAACAATGAACGTGGACTAGATGGATGGATGCATGCTTGGACGGATGGGAAGAAATTGATTGTACCTGTCTGATCCATTCCAGACACACTCAAATTTGTCAAATATGCAGTCATTCTCATACAGAGAACACAGTTTGCCCCGTAAGTAGTCATGGACCTGAAGAAACAGCAAAGTTAACAATATTATTCTTCTACAGTTTATCACATTATGCAATTGAGTCTATCCATAATCTTTATCCATAGTAATTTATGAAATACAATTTCTACATTATGATTATGAATGTTGTGCTATTGAGTGTTATCTAAGCATTATCTTAACTCCAGTAGGTAACTCAGTTAGCACAGACCTCCCAACTATTAACTGGGGAATGACGTTGATATATTTTTTTACGTTTCAGAACTTACCTTTTAGCTAAGCAACCATACGCTCTAGAGCCATATGTCCTATACCCTCAGTAGTCCTGAACCTAGTTACCTACATATGCAAGGTGGACACGACACTGAAAAAGGACAGGATCCCCCGAGCCCTGCTGATGACCTTATCTAATATGACCTTCCAAATATGGCCGCCATGATTAGACAGTGTGGGTCTGCTCCTAACGACCGCACTGTGGGTGGTTTTACCCTTAAGGATGAACTGGCACTGTCACTATCAGTCTTCACATGGACACTCAGCTCGATATGCCCTCGCGGGGTAATTGCTGAAGATGACAGCATGACCAATTGACAGGGAGACAGTGGAACAGGATTATATTGAGTGATTAGTTTGGAATCAATAAGGCTTGATTTGATCTTTGACTAACCCTTACCAATAAGGATAATTTGTCTACTAGCTGTCAACATGTCAAATGTCCAGAGCGGCTAGCCTATATTACAGGAGGCAGTGCAATATCCTAGAGCAGCTAACTGTTTCAAAGATATGCATGCCTGTAAAGTGACACAACATGGTATGGAATACCTGATATGTCTCCAGAGGCTTGTTCTCCATGTGAAGATCCCACACCTTGATAGTGAGGTAGTCTCTTGTCATCAGGTAGCGGCCGCTGTGGCTAAACTTCACGTCAGAGATGGACGAGATGATTTCAGAGAAGAAGGAACGCGTGGAAGGGTCCTCGGGCTCCTCAAAATCTGTAGATGCCAAAAGAAGAAGATGAGGAGGAGGGAAAAGTATGATTTTTTAACAGACGTTTGCAGGATATACACAAAACGGCAGTCATTTTTGGGCTGCCATTGAGTATTGGCCAGATTATATTATTTGTATTAAAATTCACATTTTAAAGCGCTTGCATTTGTTTTAACCAATTTGTTTTAACCAATCTTTATAAAAATAAAGCTCATGTTCAGTTTCCAACACACGGTCTTTAGTGGGCGAGCCAGCCCGAGCGTCCCAGGTGGAAGCATGACTCTGTGGCAGCTGCATCCCTTCAGAGGGATTAGATGTGTGTGCTCTGGGGGACAGCCTTGGGTCGACGTGCTCGGTAAATATTGGTTATGATTCATATTGACTCTGGCAGCTGCTGATCTGGGCGCAGGCCAGCGCACTGGGGAGACGAGCCAGACATTCCATCGCTAGCTGTCAGGTTTACTGGACCCCCCCCCCATCCCTAAGCCTCCCCCACCCCCCCACCTTCCCCATCTCCTCTCTCCACCCACATCATATCACTGCTTTAACCCTTAACATTCAAGTCGGGGAGAATAGACGAGAATTTGTCAGTGGGGCATCTAACGAGGGACGTTGGGGGGATGGGGGGGAGATATGAAGAAATGGGGGGGGTAAGGAAAACAAATCAATGTCAAAGTGCCGGGCACGTATGAGCCCTGCTGGATTTGCAGGTGTTTTGCCTTGCAGTGCAGTGTGTGTGTGTGTGTGGGGTGCGTTGTGTGCTCACGTGCGCGCGCATGTGTCAGACAGTAAGATGTGTCGCTGCCCTCTCTCTATCTCTCTCCTGGGGTGTATAATGGGGTCCCTGGGGATCCAGTGTGTGTGTGTGTGTGTGTGTGTTGGGGTACCCTGTGTCTCTGGCCTGAGGCTCAGTGCTAAGGCAACCCCCCCCCCCCTCCTTCCACCCATCCATCCATCCACCCTTCCTCTCTCTACATCTAAAATCTGATTGATTCCAGCCGTTACGATAACACCTACCAGATTTATTTTTATGGGAGATCCGCATGTGCCCACACATATAGCTGTGTTAAAGGCGAAGGCTCTGTGTGTGTGAGGGGATGAAGGTGTTATACATAGCTCTGAGCCATATGAGCTCATGTAGAGAGAGGGAGAGAGAGCAGATCTAAATTAACAGTAACAGACTTGTCCCCAGGCTAATGAGTACACCTGCCCACTCTGCGTGTGTGCGTGTGCATGTACAGTGTGTGCGTATTTGTGTGTCAGCCGTGTGTGTGTACAGTGTGCAAACGAACACCGTCTGGCCCAGCACATGTAAAGGAATGGTAAAAATGTCAATAACAAGTAATCAGAGAACTACTGTGTGCATGGTGATAGTGACTGCCCGCCAGAAAACCTTGTTTAGACACCCCGCACTAAATACTCAATTCAACAGGACACAGGCGCGCACGGCTGAGCAAACGCATTCGACACATCCACGGAAATGACTGACCATATTGAACAACAAGGTGTGTCCACGGGGGACAAACGTGACTGCTCTTAAGCAATTGATTTTTCAGCTAAAATGTCAATGTATGAATTATTCATTCAATTGGAGTGCATGCATGTATTGGTGAGCGTAAGAGAAAGCCATTCATTGTTCCAGACAGAGTGATGTATTGGAGAGTGAGTCGTTTTCATTGCTCACATAATGATTCAGTGAAAGGCTGCTTGTCAGAGTAGTAAAGGTAGAATTGAAGGTATTTTTTCACCTCAAATTGTTCGGCTTTTTATTTGCTGGTCTCAAAAATCATAGATTCTTGTGAAATTGTGTTGAAGATTCATCACCATTCAGAGGGTATACATGTTTTAATGTTAATAATATTAGTAATCTTGTAAATGTACTGTGCTATTTAAACAGGGAAATGAGAAATGAACATGTTAAAAATACATTACAGGCTGCAATATGCAAATATGCATGTAAATAGCGCCTTTCCTACCTATCTGCCGCTCAGAGTGCTGTATATGATTGTCTCACATTCACCCATTCACACACACATTCAAACAAACACATCATACAAGCATTCATACAACGAGTTATTATAAAACACGCATTAGAGAGATTATGATCAAATTTTGCATTTAAACTGTCAAATCAGTAGTCTCGCAGAGCCAGCCTTTACTTGCGTAAAGTCTGGTACACAGTACTGGCTAACTGTGTCAAGATCCTCCTACATGACTACTTTTGATTTACATGCACAACGACTAACTACGTAACTGAAAGACAAAGTTGGACGTTAAACGTATAGAGAAGACTTTATTGAGAAACGTATCAACATGACTGGGTGTTTTCAGGTATTGTTCTGTTAGATGAGAAGGATGCTATTACTGCTTAAAATAAATTGAACAACTGAAATTAATAAATGAAGTTATAGCGTCGCATCGGAATTACAGATACAGACTTTGTGAGTGACAACGCAAACAGCCAATGAAAATCAACATCCTCACATCCAGAAATGTGTGGAGCTTATGTATCAGACGTTCAACACAGAGTTTACCTATTTGACCTAGTTCTAATGTACGGAAGAGGCTGAGACTATCAAATCAGTGGCGGTTGTTCACATCTCCCGCCCTTTGAACATCTTGTAGCGTCTTGTCACGTCTTGGCTGCCGTACTCACATTTGCAGTGCTGGTCGCAGAGAGCAGCCTGCCTCATGTCACAGAGGCGAATGGAGCCCTTGCTGCTGCTGTAGGCGAAGGTGTGACACTGCTGGGGGTGGAACTCTGCCGAGGTGATCACCTCCGTCAGCTCCTCCATGTTGGAGGGCTTGATGTCCACAATGTCTGGGGGACGGGGTTAGGGAAGGCTACATCGCTAACGCATAAATGAAAGAGCTGAATGCGGTGTGGTTTGAAGCTGTGCATTGCAGTGATACTAGGGTTTCTCCACCCCACCCCCTACTGCCCCCTACTGCCCTTTTCATGCATAGTTGAAAATATAAACAAAGATTAACATAGATGCTGACCACTTGTGTGTGTGTGTGTGTGCGTGTGTCAGCAGACAAAGGATACTGAAGCTGCGATCGGTGATCTCCAGGTTCCACAAGTTGACCCGAAGGTCGTCTGTCGAGATGAAGGTCTGCAGGTCAGAGTTGACGGAGATGGAGTTGATGTGATAGGTGTGGGCATTGCTGAAGACACGCCGGGCCGTGGCCTCCACCATCAGGTCCATCGGCTGTAATACCGGCACCTGGGAGGGAGGGGAGAGAGAGAGGAAGAGAGAGAGAGAGAGACAAAGAAATATATAAATGTAAGATTATTTAATAAATGGGAAAATGAGGGACTATAGACTTTGTCGGATTGTTTACATGCCCAAATATGTACTTCCAGATCGAACGCAATTTAGCTTACATGTTGTTTGTCTCCATTTGAAATGTGGGTTTATGAGACTAAATCTATAAATCTATTATAATCTATGTACATAAACCTGACTTGAGGTCAGACATTGATGGAAACAACCCCATTGATTTTCCCCATTCACTATGGAAGTCAGAGGCCCATATTTGGGCATTCTGATATCCAGGGGAGTGGCTTAAATATGGGCTAGTGGGGCTATGCCCCACCTGGTGTCACTAGAAAGAATCGTATGCAAATTATTATATTTTAAATATCTAAAATAAATACAAAATGTAAAAATAAAAAAAAGACTGGATAGCGTATTAAATCGTATATTAATTTTCCATTAATTATGCTAATAAATGTAAGTTTGAAAGTTCTACTCTCATCTTAGATGCCGTTGTGACGTGTGAAATTGAAATTTATGAAGCATCTCTTCGATGAATGGTCTGTTTATGTGTGAGTTAACTTTGATTACATTTAATGTCATACATTTTTGAATGCAGAAAAGCAAAGAAACATGTTTATAATAAACTGTGCTATTGTTTTACATAATGGTCGGTGTGTAGGCTATCTTGCACAAAACTCATTGGGTTATTTTAGTACTAGCTTACCTATACGACTTTTGTAACGTTATGTAGCTGATGGGATGCTGTTTAACCCGAACCAATCTTGTTACCAAGGCCAGGTACTTGCATCATGTGTAGCCTATTGATCTATGCATACTGCATATTTCCATTTACTGGGCAACCAGTGAAGTAATATGTCTGTTGACATTAACTTTACAGACTGATCAGAAATGTAGGTAGGCTATACACGTTGTTCCATACCGTATCATGAACATGAATTCCATGAACGGTGCTAGCCAGTTTCTTTTTTGTTTGTAAAATTAATAGATAACATTGTTAATGTAAATTAAGTGTACTGAACTTGGGAATCTCTCTCTATCT
>JAODUH010016450.1:0-26929 GCA_027564835.1 Typhlichthys subterraneus | reverse complement strand
ATATATAATGTTTATTTATAAGCAAAACTATTGTTATAGCAGTGTATTAGGACTACATCTAGTCATAATTCTTGTTTTATAGTTGGATAAGATTGAAGGTAACCGTAACACCCTATAAACAGTTCTGAAACAATTTAAGTTCTACCCACATAAATGAACATGTTAAGTAAGGAATACAACCAAATGTTTGGCGTATCACAAATGCATCACAATTGATGGGGCGTTTTGAAAACTCTGCTGGTGTTTGAGTCGGTGTTGTGCTCTGTGTAGCACAAAGCATCCTGGAATCTAAACAATTTCAGGAATCCTAAACGGCATCTCTAACGCTTTCCTGCTGATATATTTGATACACCATCTGCATTGGTATGGAATATAGAGACATGATAAAGCATGTTTGTGTCTTCACCCTCAGACCGCTGTTAACTTACTGTACTTTATGCTTCATATTGCTCTAGCTTTAAACTCCAATAAATAACAAATTATAGTAAAACGTACATGTAAGTAAATCTAAAAGTAGTAAACCTAATAACCTGTAATAGAAAGCTACGCATATCGTTTTCACAATCAAATGTCCTATTCATTGTTGGGTTACAGTTTAGACATAAGCGTCTCTCATAAGGCTCTTGTGAGAAAACAGTTAGGTGTTTTATTGTATTATTGTTAGTGAGCTTTTGGATTGATTTCCATCTGTTTTGAAATCCCTTGGAGCTTGATTCAACCACAGCTTGGAAATGCTGTGCTGAACTCATAAGACCTCACTGAACTGCTTCACTTGGAAATCCAGCCCTCCTTGGCTCAGAGAAGACTTTGATTTCTGATGAGTAAAATAAACACCATGCTTGAACATGTTATCAGAATCTGCTGACTGTTTCTCTTTAACTTTGGCCTTGGGGGAGCTCATACTGAGACAAAAGGGGACATTACTTGCACATGGCCAAATACACATTCTCCAGTGTTGCAAATGAGGCTGTTAAATAAATATACAGAGCTTAAGACAAAAACTGAAAGGTGTGTGTGCGTGTGTGTGTGTGTGTGTGTGTGCACGCGCAAGCACTGCCTATTCATGTATTTGTGGTTTTATGATTAAATGCACATGTGCCAGCATGCATTATGCTACCTTTGATTTTAGTTGGAGGTGGGCAGTCATAAGTGGGAAACGTGTTAATACGCCTTATCTGTGCATTCGAGTCTGACAAACATGGACTCTCCTGCTTTATATTTCAACACCACAAACTATTGGCAGTCCTGTGTTATAACCTGGTCAGTAGCGACTGTTAACATTAAAACCTCTAACAATTACAAAGTTCAATAGCTTTACATATCCAATGTACATATGTCTGTTAGCTAAGTCTCTAATTGCATTGCTCGTTTTACATAAGTATGCTGCAGTATTAAAGGTAAACTCTGTGATTGTTATAGCATGTGGTTGGTTGGATGGAGGGAGAGGGGGATATAATTGTGTTGGACTAGGAGCTCTTTGTGGGTAGTAGTGAGTAGAGAAGAGTGCCAAACACTCAGACACACAGTAAGGGTGGCTTCAAACCGTTTTTTGTCAACACCAATTTTCATTGGAACATTTGTATATTTAAATAACAATGGCCCTTTGCGCTAATTCTGAGGAGATCATGGGCAACGCAAACCAACATTGGCATCCCCGTGTCCCAAGATGTATTGCTGTAATTGTAACAGGTTAAAGCATCTTCTGCAACAACCAAAGCTGACTCCAGCCTAATGCAGCCTATGTTAATGTTTTTCAGTTCAAAGTTACGCATAACAATGACGAGACCACAACTTGCGATACAGGTGAAATGTGTATTTGCTGTCAACCCGTCACGCATATTGCTGCATTGATAACACCAAACTTGGCTGTACAGACACATCTATCACTGGCTCACTGGAGCCTGCACTCTGAAACACAGCGGAGCAATTCACACACGTCTGTCAAGCAGCGATAATGGTCTGACAAAAGATAACTGTTGACACAAGTGTCAAAAATCAGCATGCGTTAATATCAGTCACCTAATCTGCCTTGTATTGTTACTGTATTTTGTATGTCTAAATATCAGCACATCTTTTCGGGCCTATACACACGCTACAAAGTCCAAGATTGAGTATTTTCAACGCCACATCATGTTGTTTTTGTTCTATACACTAATATAAATACACTGATTAAGTATTCAATATGTTTAATATGTCAACCAATTTTTTTTTTTGTATGGCGGATTTGTTAATAAAAAGATGTGGTTTGTGTTCGCATGTTATGGATTATGGATGATCGGTGTTAGCGTGCTGCTACGGCCTTTTAAATGTAGACATGGATCTCTGGCGCCATCTAGGGTGTGACTGGTGTTGCTTGTCATGTACTACCCGTTTTATGGTGATGTTGTAAAGCTGCTGTAGGTGTAAGAAAACCAAAAAACCCGTTCCCTCCAATGGGCCTTTTTAACGCCACTAATTGGCTATTTGGCTGAGATCGGAAAGACGCCATCTGACTATTTGACAAAATATGATGTGTGTGGTGCCGATAGTATAGCCGACATCCTGCCTTACAGAAGCAGTGGCTATCAACCAATAGCAGATATTCTCACAGAGCATTTCACTCACAGATACAGTATGTAGGCCTACTGTATATGGTATTTCTAAAAACAATGTAATAGCCTAGGTAAAAATCCTTCATACAGCACTTTCAGATAGGTTGATTGACTAATTCGGGTTTGGACATTTTTGTAACGTCACTCTGGATATTATCTCTAACCCTACTGTGGAATTGTTTTTCCTGGGAACATATCGCCTTAGTAACATGGTAACAAGCTGCACATTTTTAACGTAACCTGCTCTAGGGGAGGTTATACTAAATATAGGCAAGTCTCGACACTCGGCAGCCATCTTTGAACTTCCGGACATTTATTTAGGGAACTACTCAATAGGGAGAGAGCCATAATCGCACTTTCAGTGATAATTGGAACATAAGAATTGCACGTACGATCGCGAGTCAAATCTGATACAAAATGTCGCTATGTCTCTGGGTACCAGCTCAGGATCACAGATCATAAACAGCACTTTGATCAGTCAGGTGTTAGAAAAATGCCTTTTTGACTTGAGACATTTGTAGAAATATGACTTGTTGGAAGGATCTTTAGAGATCACTAAAATCTCTTGCTTTCGCAAGTCAGCCAGCGTGGTTGTTTTGGTCACTCTGGCATGAACAGTACACCCAAGATGATCCCACAAGTGTTTACAAATGTCCTTACTTTTTGTGTGTATATATTTTTATAGTCTACACTGTTGTACCATTGCACATTTAGTTAGCCACATGTTGCATATACTCTGACTCAGATTTATACTCAGACTCTGGTGACTACGTTGTGGGCATTTGGCAACACAAACCTGTATAATATAATGATTTTGGATCATTGTGATACTTGTGATTCAGGATAAGAATAGTCTGTGTTCTTACTGATTATGTGTCTACAATGAAATTGGTTATTATAACACTTTACCTGTCTTCTAACTGCCCTATAATGTCCTTTTAAGTTTTAAAATGTTTTGGGATGTGACACAATATGCTTCAAAAACTGCCATATCTGCCGCCCTGGAGATGCAGTATGGTTGAGCGTGAGTGGCCCTGGTTTGTCTGACTGTAGGCCTTCTCAACAGCAGCATGTATCTTACTCACTCCCCCGTTTTCTCCGTGTCACCTCCACGGGCAACCCTGAGGACGAAGAGAATGCTTTAAACGAAAGGACTGCTGATACGGTTGACTATGTTATGTTGACTGGTTTAGGTTGAAGTGTGCTGCCATCTTGTGGTTCATGCAATGTACTGCGAATTAAGTGTGATTGATGGGTGGAGCCTACTGTTTTTGTCGTGACAGTAGGCAACCTTTCCTCTCAGGTAGTCTAAAAAAATCAAATGGCGAAGGACGATTAACCTAAATTGAGCTCGCTTCGAACATATACTCAATATGGGTTGGAGTCCCGGTGGGTTAGAGTCCCACCAAACTCCAATACAATAATGTTTTTAATTTTTTTATTTTTTCATGGCTTTTGCCTAGTTTTTCATTATTTCTTATTTCTTTTTGTTTAATTGCATTTGTTCCCTTCATCCTTTGTTCAAATGTTTTTAACTGTAAAGCACGTTGAGTCGCACATTGTGCATGAAAGGTGCTATACAAATAAAGTTTATTATAATATTATTATAATATAGGCTACACTGCAGCCAATAAGGCACGGTATAAATAAACTGCAGTCTACATACAAAACAAGCAATACAAGATAATGTAATGATGATGATGATGATGTTACTTGTAGCCCGCGTACATGGGAGAATTAATAAATACAACCCATAGATGATAGCCTATGCAATAGCGAGAGCCACTGGGAGATGGTAAAGCTGTTATCATATCATAAAGCATTCATTCAACATTTAGGGTTGAAGACTGAAGTCCTTTATCATCAGGGTTGGGTAGGTAACTTTTTCATTGTAACCCGTTACAGTTACTAGTTACCAGACTAAAATTATAATCAGTAACGTAATTTTTGGATTACCTAAATGTACTACTAAATTTAGTAACATAATCTGATTACTTTCCATTACTTTTAGATTACTTCACGTGTAAACGTTGTTCTTTTGTGACCGTTTATATTGATTAGGGGATCAGATTAAAGTAGGACATTATTTAAATTATTGAGTGATGTTAATGAAATGTTAATAAGAGTACATTAAATAGTTGTATGCAATTTTCTTCTGCAAACTGCAAACTTCCCTTTTATATTTGAAAGTAGTCCTAGAAGTAATCATCTAATAAAACACATTTTTAAAAACTAATCTGATTCCACTATTTTATCTGGTAACTATAATTGATTACAGTTATTGGTTTTTCATAATCAGATTACAAGTAACTGAATACATGTAATCAATTACTTACCAGCCCTGTTAATCATAAAGGGCTTCACTCTTTATTTAACCATTTTGGCGACATTGCTAGCCTGTTTAGTGTTGAGTGTGTATAATCTATCACTTTATTTATGATCCCCCTCTCCCCCTAGAATTGGGCTTTGTTGAATTTCAACTTTCGCAATCATGCCAATATGATATTTTAATTCACTCCCTGTGTTCAGGACGGTGCAACGACTGGTTAAACAGGGAGGAGTTGGGTTGTGGCTTGGACTTTGTTTACGGCGGTGGCTGATGATCAACACCTATTTGTAAAGGTACATGGTTTGGCGTAATTGCCACATCTGTAATTGCCAGCAGGGGGCGGGTCGAAAAGATTATTTGTTTTTAAAAGTTTGTGTTTGTGTAAAAAGGAAAGATGTATCTTTGAGGTTTAGTAATGCCTACGCACGATTAAAGTATTTTTTATCTGAAAGGACAATCAATATCCTGTACAATACAACTTTACAGCACATTTACATATCCTACAGAAAAGTCAAGGACATGTCTCAAATTACTATAATCCAAGTGAAGGCCTAAGTAATTATCTACCCCTTTCTGTTTTGAAGTTAAAAGAATGGTCTCTGGGAGTCGTCCAAGTCACCTCTGATGTTGGACTGTTTATCCCTTCAATCAAGCAGGAGACAATGGAGACATTGTTTTGTCAAAACGAGGTCTGCTTGAGATGGAATATGAGTGACAGAGCAGGTGGTGAGAAATATGAACTGGCAAAGCTGGGTAGATGAAGAAATGCTTAAGCCTTTGGCCATATTTTTATCTTTGCTTTTGTGATCAAACTACATGTTAAACCCTCCTCTAATGTTCAGTACATTAATACACTCAAACACTCCCACAGGTTGACTGACACCGCCTATATACACCTTGTGGTGTAGCAGCACGGAAAACAAAATCTGCAATGTCATTGCTGAATCTTCCTCTAAATGGCAACACAAAATAATGGAATGCATTGTTCCCTGTTAAAATACCTTCTGAGTTGCTGACACATTGTAAACATAGGCTACTGTATACTGTAGCTAGCAATGACATTCTTTTTAGCAATCATCACAGCGCCTTGTGCAAGGAAATACTCTAATAAGACATTTATAAAAGCATTGGAGTCACGTGGGAAGTCAGAAAAACATAAATCCATCGTAAAAAGCCATAAGCAAACACATGCAATAATGTACCGTATTCACTAAATTCAATTCTGGTCACTATAACAAGGATATACATTAATATAAATACACTTGAATCTAAAAAGAACAAATTTTAAAACTTAAATAATATATACATTTTATTTTTTTTAAGGATAATTCCCAGTCAAATAAAATCAGACACTTTTTAAAAAAATGATATGAACCTATATATTTCAGTCTAAGATCATTCTGTATATTATTCCAACATTGAGGGGCAAAGATGGAAAATTATTTTGTACCTATATTAGAATGAGCCCAGGGAACCTCAAGATATAATCCTGTGATTGTGTATACCAAGAGCTGGTTTTCAATATGATTTTATAGATAAATAGGAGTTTGAATTGTGAGTTTTTTTGTTGTTTGTTTTTTATTACTTCTGGGACTCTGTTGTTGCTGATTATCCTTCATATTCTTTTGTTCTTTATCTTCCAGTATGGACGTGATACAGTTCTTAAATTACATTCATAATGGTGTTAACAAATCTTACACTTAGCCGTGTTGAAGCATGCAAAAACCCTATGGTGACCAAGTGATTTGCGGCCACCCACAAGGAAATGATATGGACAAGCCAGACAATCTTAAGCTAAATAATACAATACATGATGCATCATTCTAGCTAATTGCTGTTACATGTATTTGATTGGTTTACTTTAGCATAAGGCTAAATATATTCTCCACTGAGTGGATGGTCAAGATTTGACCTTTTAGCTATCTAGAATGTCTTAGTCTATATTCTATTGATAGTTAATGTGATTGTGTGACGCCACCCTGTGGGATGGGCCAGGTTTAATGCTAATGTGTGAATACATATCACAAGACGCTCATTCACACTATGTTGAAAAGCTTAGCTCTGGTAAATGGTATTATGTATTCTGTGTGGTGTCACATTGTGTGTGTGGGGGCAGATAGATGTTCTATTCCTCAAAACAGTTACCTGTGAAGACGTATACTGGTAGCGGAAGGTAATGTCTAATGCCTCTGACTATAAATCTTATCTTTATACTTTATTTGGATTTTACAGTGTAATATTTTGCCCACTTTCTCCATGCTATGTCACAGACATATTTCAGGATATAACAATCATCCCCCTGATGAATGGATTTGTCCATTCAGCCACACATTCCAAAGAAGAGCCACCTGACCAATATCACATAACCTGTCCATTGTCAAGGATTATTGCTTATTTTTCCTTAGAGCCCTTTTAGTCGAATAATGTTTCACAGTGGGACAAAACCATGTTTATACAACAACACCTACGGTTTTATATTCTGTGAAATTAGGAATCTCTTTTCAGGTTTGAAATATAAGAACGCATGACACTCAGGGGCTTCTAAACTAACACATCGTCCCAGACCGATAGTTGCAGTGCTGCTCAAATCACTGGTCTGTGACACCTGTGTCACACCCAGGACGTGACGTCACAGCCTCGAGTACAGCCCCTGTTTTTACCTGAAAGGAGGGGCGGGGCCAGAACTACACCGGAGAGGAAAACAAGGAAGAGCTCACTCTGGGCAGATTGCTCTGTGTGTTCAGTTCTGGTGTTTGTGTCTGAAAGACAAACCAACAAGTGGATCTTTTTTTTTTTCACACCACTTACTTTTCCTCGTACGGAAATGGAGGTTCTGGACTCTCCCCGTGTGAACATGGGGCTGTTAAGGACCTTTGATTCTTCTGAGTTTGGCAGATGGGAGAAAATAGGCTCAGGCGGCTTTGGGCAAGTATACAAAGTCCGGCATGTACAGTGGAAAACATGGCTGGCTATCAAGTGCCCTCCCAGCCTACATGTCGATGACAAGTAAGTACGGTACTGCTGTTGATTCATTTGAGCCTTGGGCCTTTTATCATTAGTACCTCACAGTCTAGGATATGAGAATGTAGAACGTAGCTCTTTTAATACATATTTGGATGTGAACTCATGTGGTGAAGGTCAGTCAGCACATGAACTGTGGTAGTTAATCGTTCTGAATGGAGCCACCGTATTTCTAGTCACAGATTCTATTTTTTATCAAGAGACTGTCAGACTGCAGTTGCTTCTTGGCTACAAACTCCTTTTAATGTAAACGTGTGATTCATCTCGTTCTAGTCTGGACATGCAGTTCCACTATTGGATGTCTTCTGCAGCAACTGGCTTGCAGTCAGTGACAACATTATAATAACCGGCTGTTATTTACATTTGAAACAGACCCAATCACAAAGTGTTTGAAACCACTTTCTCCCATTCACTGTGAAGTTATCCCCCAGGTACATGCGGGTCTAAACAAATATTCTTGTAAATGAAGGCGGAGGTTGGGGCGGGGGGGGGGGGGTCTGGGGTTCTCTGCAGGCACTGTTAGACATTACACATCACTCTGGAATGCTGTAATTTAACATACTGTATTGCAATGGGTAATGGCGTAACATGCACGAGGGCTCCACAAAAATAGATGCTATTTTCAAATGATAAAAACTCAATTGAATACTGTCAGCATTTGATGGTGCCATCTGCTGCACGAATGGCCTAATGTATGCATGTCAACACAGGGTAGCTTGCACGGAAGAGCTCGGCGCTCAGTGGACCCTCAGTGGAAGTTCCTATAGTTGTGAACTATAAATGGTGTATTCGAGGAGGGACGTCTTGTTGGTAAAATGTCACTCTCATTGACCATTAGCAAACCATTATGGGCAACATATTGATACTGTGCTTTAAAGATCAAATTAACAAACAAAATAATTCGGTTCATTCTACTAGAGTAAAAAACTAGAAGGCATTTGTTTTATTGTTCAATTGTAAACAGCACAACTGTATTTTTGGAAGTGCTGTGAGTACTCTTGTTTCTGGACTTGATACGTGATGTAGGAAGCTTTTTACCCACCGTTTGTATACTGTAGCATTAAAAGTATAGGATAGGGGATCATTTTTACTTTCATATGACTTAGAATTAATTTAGATGAATTACATTTGTATATTGTCTTTCTTGACATGATGAAATAATTAATCACAAGAGCTGGTTTAATTTCTCACCATAAATGTTTTTAGGATGTTAAGGATAAATGTTGTGACAACCCAGTGAGTTGTTATTAAATAAAGGAGAAGCGTGATACAAGACAATGCCCTACATATTCTTCAACAGGAACTATTTCAGTGAATCGATATGGGTTAGGCTATCAATGGACACGCATTATTGACCTAATGGGCAAACCAGTTTGCAAGCATCAATCACAGGCCTATACTTGATTCGATTTCTTGTAAGCAAGATCAGTCATAAAAAAGCAAAACATAATAGAGAAGATTCATAAACAGAAAAAAGTGTCTGGTCAATCAGCATCCTATCCAAACTTGGTGTGATTTGTAGCATTCGCAACCTCTACCCTAAATTGTTATCACCTTCAAGCATCTGCATATGCATATGCTCACATGCACACACACACACACACCTCCGCCACAGTGAGTCAAAGCCACCTTTGTCTGCATAGGGACCAAGCAGCCACTGTGTGCTACAGAGCTCCAGACAATGACGGATGTTGTCTAACCGGTCCTACTGGGCTTCTGTGTAAAAGGCGGGACATTGTTTGGTCCTGAAACACAGCTGAGGTGTGCTTCAGGTGAAGCAAGTGGATTTAGACCAGCGCCAGCCCGTACTCCTAAATCCACCTGCTTATTGTTCACCATACCTGGCAGGTTGTTGTATAGTTCTATGCCCAGACCAGACCCTGGAAATGAGTGTTCATAGCTTTGCATTGTATTCTGATGCTATATACACTATACATGTATTATGTTAAATATATAATATTCATAAACACAATTGAAAATGGTATAAATAAAAAATGATTTTAAAATTAACTTTATTAATTAAATCAAATATATATTCTAAAACGTTGTGTGACCCCCTTCAACCCAATCCTTCTGATGACCTAAAAGACAAAAATATAAGAATGTCAGATAAACCACCTTTCCATCAAGGCTTTTATTTTAATTTACATAAAATTATTCTGTATTTGTTCTTGTATCTTTAGAGGACAAAATAATTCCGACTGTGATGTTGTGTATGGCTGATCAAACATGCTCTAATCTGAGAAAAAGTGATGGCAGGAGTGCTTCAGGTATCTCACTTATAATTGTATCCACCGGTGCTCTTGTTCAGAGGAATAAATATCTAAAACGGGAAGAAGGCGCAAAAAGCCACTATGAATAGTGACTAGGTGGTAATGCAACTTAAAAAAAAACAAGGCACTCACGTGGAGTAGAATAAAAAAGCCTTTAATGTATGGGCTAGGACACCTAAGCGTTTCGGCTATTGCCTTCGTCATGCTCTAATCTGAGTTGAGTTGGTAAGCATGCAACCTTTTAGATTGCTACGCTGACGTTTGAACCATGCAAACGTTTGGGACTCATGGACTGATAACGGGTATTGTGCTAAGGTTGAGCTAGCCTACCTAGCAGCCTGAGAACAAGAGACCTGTTCATACCTTCTGCCGGTGCTTGGTGCATACCAGTCGTAGTTGGAATGTTCTTTAAGGTCTTGTTTCTCAGAAACCTCTGGACAGTTACGTGGATCATCTAGATATGTTGCCACTGGTTACTCATGCATCTTCTGGGTGTACCTGGTTATTTATGGGCCATATTGGCACGTATTCTGCATATCTGGGTACTCATTAATCTTCTCATGAGCTATGCTGGGAATTTGGGTCCAGGGTAAAAGTTATGAAAACACTTCCGCTTTGTGAGAGTGATGTTGAAACTCATATGGAAACATCTTTAAGTGAATATCTGCTACTTGATGTATGGGTTCAGAAACAATGAAAACACCCCCACAGACAATTTACAAAAAATGTTATTGCCTATTTAGACCCATAATGTAATCATTATCGCTTGTGTGCAGTCTACCTAGAGACTCTTTTTATTAACCAGTTTTATTGAGATTAAAAATCTACATTTCTAAATGTACAATAATAAATTAAAAAATTCTGAAATAAATTAAAACCAATTAATATAAATATTCTGCAATTTATTTTGAAACGTCAGGGACCGAGCAGAGCTGTTGGAGGAGGCTAAAAAGATGGAGGCCGCCAAATTCCGCTACATCCTTCCAGTCTATGGGATCTGTGGGGACCACCAGGGCCTGGTGATGGAGTACATGGAGACCGGCTCTCTGGAGACTCTGCTGGCCACAGAGACTCTGCCCTGGGAGCTCCGTTTCCGCATCATCCACGAGGCGGCGGTGGGCATGAATTTCCTGCACTGCATGAACCCGCCCTTGCTTCACCTGGACCTGAAACCAGCCAATATCCTGTTGGATGCCCACTATCATGTCAAGGTGACAACATCAGTGGTATTGGGAGCCTTATTTAATGTGCTTGTGCATATGGTTGACTCAGCTAGCGCTGTGTGTGTGTGTGTGGAGGGGGAGAGGGGGGCGTGTCTGTCTGTGATGGATTAGGTCATGTCAGACTGTGTTGAGTCACGTTATGAGGCAAACTTTATCATGTAGAACATGGATGCTAAAGTTCAGCAGGGATTTCACACTTCAGAATGAAGGTCATGTCAGCTACTGTTATTACGTTATATGCTGTTGGATGCCAATGAGCATATTTCTGCTTATTTATAGCAGTGGGTTACAAGACCTTTGCACACTCAAGGTACTGTGAATATCACCTGCGAAATCTACTGCAGCACAGCTACAGAACAAGAAGAAATCAAATGAAATATTAACTTTCCACCCCCACATGACCTTTGGTACTGAAGTAGTCTTTATTAATGGACTCTTTATTACATGTTTGAATGTAGTCTAGTTGCTACAGGTGTGGATGCTGGCTGTTTATTGTATAAGAATATTTCTGTGGTGTTTTCAACATATGGTTATCCAGTTTCGTCTTCCATTTGAAACGACAGCCCTTAACATGCACTGTGTAGAAGAGTGCCCTATAGCCTCAGCGTAACCTCTTAACAACCGAACTGTAAAAAGATAAATGGGTGGGAAAGCCAGGCATACGTGGATATAAACACCTTCGCCGGGCCTGTCCCGACAGGATTCATATAGTTCCTGGCAACTTGCTCTGTATGGGTCTAAGTGTTTAGAATGGCAAAGATACTCTCACGAGAGGAACACAACAACAGGCTGAGACTTGGCCGGGCTGCCCCCATCGTGTCACGTACAGGGCATGATGTTGAGAGCTTAGCTGCTGCTCACAGACCTGCGTGGGCAACGTGACTCATTGCTGTCACAGCGCTTATGGAAGAAGCCAGTGTACCTTCAGATTCTTATATAGATCTCCCAAATGTGACTTCTCAGATATCAGATTTTGGACTGGCCCGGTGGAATGGCTTGTCGCGGGCTGATGACATCAGCAGGGATGGCTTCTGTGGCACCATTGCTTATTTGCCCCCGGAAAGCATTATCAATAAGGACAGAGTTTCAGACACCAAGCACGATGTCTACAGGTCAGCTTCTTATTTGTACCTTCTTTTATTATACCTGTGTTTCTACGGCTACTACTGTTCGACTGCCTCTCTGCCTATTTATTAACCTTGTCGTTTGTGTTCTTATCAGGCACAATCTTTTATGAATGTGATATTGATGGTCTGTGACTTGTCAAAAATACAATTATATTCTCTTCTTAATTTGTTATTTAGCTTCTCTATTGTCATCTGGGGAATTCTCACACAGAAGAAACCCTACCAAGGTGAGACATGCCGTTAAGAAGAAACAAAAGCAAATGCAAAATAATTTTTTTGAGTGAGAGGTTTATTTAGTTACGTGTCACATATGACTTATGAATGTGACATGCCTTACAGGTCCCTAAATTAAGGTTAACAATGGTATGAAAGTGTGCGCCGGTCTGTGCACATGCCTTGCCCATATGTGGGTATACGTGCAGGAGCTGTGTGCCTGTTTACTCGGTGAATTCCACGGCAGGCAGGTGGATAGGGAGGCCGGCGAGTGCAGTGTTTTGTTTCCCAGGCCTATCAAGTGGCACGGAAGAGCTTGGCTACATTAGAGGAGATATTTCACAGTCAGGGGCAGCCAAGTTGGCACTAGCCCCGCCCACGCTAATCCCGACCTAATGCAGGAGTGAGAAAAGGCCGCCGTTACATACCGTCCTACAGCTACAATAGCAGCCGCAGCACCTGCGATTAAGGCCCCTGTTCTGCCGTGAATCATTAACTTGGCTGACCAGCAGCCTGATACAGAGAGGAGGCCTGCCACTCCTGCCACCGTGGGAAACGACAGCACAGGGGCCTTTATCTGGGCATGCAGGAAGGCGGTGATGCGAGCCAGTCATAATGGACATAATGGTCAATATTGACGCTGAAGCCTCCCAACATTATGCTTTACGTTGGCATGTTCTTTGCAATGTTAACGTGAATAGGTGCAGGTCATTTTATAGTTCCATTTCTTTTAAAACGTGCGCCTGCATTAGCTCAGGTCAAATAAACCAAATACTAATAAACAGATAAATGTGCATATATTGTGAAACTAGTGACTGGCAGAAATGCGTTTATATTTATTCTGTGAATTTAAACCCCAATGGTATGTCAGAATAAAACTTGTCTGTACTGATTTCCACACTACCAGGAGAGAGCAATATCCTCCAGGTCATGGTGAAGGTTGTTAAGGGCGTGCGTCCCGACCTGGGGGCCATACCTCGCTCTCGGCCCTCCACCTGCACTGGGTTGCTGGGGCTCATGCAACGCTGTTGGGCCACTTGCCCGGATAACAGACCCAACTTCCAGGGTGAGTACAACCCTCCCGCCCTGCGTTCAGGCTGGTGGAACGTTTGCTACAAGTTCAGTGGACGTGCGAACGACAGTGGACTGAACAGCAGGTTACAGAACAGGGCTGTCCGTATAGGCTGTGGGTTGAACAACGCTCACATGGCTAAGAACAAAGCCATCGTTTGTGTTTGACTGCTTTAGATTGTTGTTTCAGAAGTACAGATGCACAAGATGATGGTAGAACCAGCGTGGCTCTAGAACCACTTCTGTTGGTACATATGTCCGTAATGGCTGTCAACATATTCGATTTCAGAATTTCATGCATTTCATATCAGAATGAGACGGCATACACTTAAGGTGGAAATATAGTATTAGTATTATAGTATTAGATAGTGCTGATGACTTCTACTCACAACTACATATAAAACACCCAGGTAAATATGCGGCTACACGTCCCCGATCAACACTCGCCACGCCCAGCAAACGGAACAAGCAACATTGAAAGTAGTTCAAGAACGTTTTGAACGTTTTCGAGAAAACGCGTTAATTGAATGCTCAGAACGTTCAGTCCACAGAACGCACCCCTAGGTTGACTGCAGCATGCCCGAATATGGGCTTCCTGATCAAACCTGACGAAAATGAATGATGATTTCAATGTCTTCCGTCAGTGCAGACTTGAATGTGTATTTATTCATGTATCTCTTTAACAGCACCGGTTGGTGATCTCTGTAACATTGTTCATGCTGAAAAACAAACCTTTTTTTGTTGTTGTTGCAGTTTTGTCAGTTTGATCTGGACGACCATATATGGTCATATTGATAGTTGTTATTCCTTCGCGTGTTTTATGTGATCACATATAACACCTAAAAAAAATGTTGTGTTTTGTTCGTGTCACATCAATGGCCTTACTGAAATCTGAGTCAAACCTTTACCTTACCAGAGATCACATCTGAAGCCGAGGAGCTCTGCTCTAAACCTCAAGAGGAGCCCAAGAGCGCAAACCCGGACCCAGAGTCCACCCCTTGCAATGGACTGACTACTGACCAGGTACTTTACCATATCACTGCTGTTGGCTGAGCCCGTCTTAAATGCTGGCTCTTCCATAAATAAGAAGAAGATAGGATGAGAACCGCCATTCATGTGACATCAAATGCAGCTTTTCTACACTTGATGTTTGCCTGATGGGTCGACATTCTACTTGCATACAATATGCTATGTTCTCCTCCAGAGTTAGGAGGGCCCGATGCGTTGTATTGATTAACAATATGCTGCACATGTGTGTTTGTGCCTGACAAACCCTTACATCAGGAACGAAGAATGCAGATCAGTCATGCTGTTTAACCTGTATATTGTGCTGTCTCACTCCCTGAGGACTGCTTGACAACTAGAAATTGACAGACGTCATACGAAATGACAGATGGCACTAGGGGAAATATTTGTTCACTGTGAACAGGAAACACTCTACTGTTTATCTACTGGTTTACTGTTTAACATGCAATACATTTAGTACAATGGATTATCTATAGTGAATAAGCATAGTAAATGGCCAGTATGTAATGTAATATATAGTAATGTATGTCAGACTGCAGCCTCCTGATCTGGCCTTGTGTTCAATAGGTTCATGAAAACAAACCCACAAGGCCAAAGTCAGCCATGCTGCCAGAAAAAGACTACAGTTTGTCCGAGCTGCTGAGCCAAGTGGATTCTGGGATCTCGCGAAGCTTTGACCGTGTGAAGGAAGAGTCCTGCCACAGCAAAGAAAACACGAGCAAGAGGCTCTCTGGAATCTCGTCCGTAGACTCTGCCTTCTCCTCCCAAGACTCTATATCTCTTTCCTTTGAGAAGGAAAGCACATTCGGTTAGTACTGCACTAAAAATGCCAGCATTCATAATCTTATCAGCAATTATCTTACTGTGTACTGACTGAATTACCAGGAATTCCCTGTTCTGCTTGAATGCACATCCGAGTTGTGTAATTGGACAAAACAGCACACACCCACGCAGGCACCTACTTTATTTATTTTTGTTTGTTTTCTGTGACCCGTTGTTCAGCAGTACAGATGCAGTACACCACCCCCTTGTGGACAAACTAATAATGTTGATAAAACGTTTACATATCTTTTAATCCCGTGGTTAAATAGAATGTAAAGGTGTTTGAGAACACGTGATCATTATTCTTAGGTATTTGGCATGTGGTGCTGCACTGCAATTGGTGTTGCGTTTGTGATGTCACTAGTTATATAAACCAATCATAGAGAAGGTGTTCATGCAGCCCAAGAAGCCTATGAAGTCAACTTATCGGAAACACCTGCCTTTTAAAAGTGAGCGAGCACTGACAGAAGTGTTACTACGGTATCTATCCTCGCGTTGACTCTGCTGTGAGGCAACTGTGAAGAGAAAACGACTACCGGCCATTTTCTATGTAGAGATATATAGGCGTTATGGCGTCCTGAGCAGACATCACACTATAATCACACTATAATACTCCTAGCTACGCTGTTGTTTATTTTCATTGCTGGGCTGTCTGTGCATGTGTGTGTGTGTGTGCGCGTGCGCGCGCATCAAAGGTGCATTTGCTTTAGTCTGAGATGCTGATGCTCTAGTGCGACATCTAGTGGCAGAAGGTCATATAGCGCCGCTTTAACGTGCAGCGGTCTCTCCTCGGCTCTCCCAGACTCCAGCGAGGTCCAGAAGAGGAAGCTGTGCGAGGCCATACGAACCAGGGACACCGCCAAGCTGATGAAGATCCTGCAGCCCCAGGACGTGGACCTGGCACTGGAGGGCGGCGGCAGCCTGCTCCACCACGCCGTCGCCCTGGGCAACGAGGAGGCCGTCAAGTTCCTGCTGCTCAACAACGCCAACCCCAACCTGGCGGACGCGCGCGGCTCCACGCCGCTGCACCTGGCCACGGAGAAGCGGCTGAAGCCGCTGGCCGAGCTGCTGCTGGGCCGCCGCGGCACCAGCGTCAACGCCAAGGACGAGGACCAGCACACGGCGTTGCACGGCGCCGCCCTCAACGGCGATGAGGCCGTCGCCCGCCTGCTGCTGGAGCGCGGCGCCGCCATCAACGAGACGGACGGCCAGGGCCGCACGCCAGCCTACATCGCCTGCCAGCACGGCCAGGAGAACGTGGTGCGCGTGCTGCTGAGCCGCGGGGCGGACGTGCGCGTGCGCGGAAAGGACAACTGGACGGCGCTGCACATGGCGGCCTGGCAGGGCCACCTGGGCATCGTCAAGCTGCTGGTCAAGCAGGCCGGGGCGCCCGTGGACGGGCAGACAGCGGAGGGCCGCACCCCGCTGCACCTGGCCTGCCTGCGGGGCCAGTACCGGGTGGCGCGCATCCTGATCGAGCTGGGCGCCGACGTGGGCGTGCCGGCGGGGGGGCTGAACGCGCCGCTGCACGTGGCGGCCGAGACGGGCCACACCAGCACCTCCCGCCTTCTGGTGAAGCACGGCGCCGACATCCACGCACGCAACGCCCAGGGCCTCACCGCCCTCCACCTGGCCGCACGCCGGGGCCACCTGCCCACCGTCAGGATGCTCCTGGAGGAAGGGGCGGACCCCCGCGGCACCTGCCGGGCCCTGCGCACGCCCTGCCACCTGGCTGCGGAGGGCGGCCACTGCGACGTCGTTAAGGAGCTCCTCCTCCGCTTGCCAGACGGGGGCGCCGTGGCCGATGAGCAGGGCCTCACCCCGTTGCACCTGGCGGTTCAGGGCGGCAACGCGGACGTCGTTGCGCTTTTGATGCCGCCGAGTGGGACGCCGCCGGACGGGACGCCGCCAGACGGCTGCCAGGAGTCCGTCTGCATGGGCGACGTTGCTGTGCGGCCGGTCGCCGACGTCCCTAAGCCGCTGGTTGCCACGACGCTTCAGAGGAAAGTGGTTATTCTCAAACTGACAACAATGCCCGAGAGCAAAGACTGCTCAGAGTCTCCCGCCAAACGGTGCCCTGCCAAAGACACCGAAGACGTTAAAGGTGCCCTGACCTGAGTCTGGAGCACCTAGTGGTGGAGACCAGCATTACAAAAACAATGTTGTTTTGGTTTGAGTGGCCCTCGCTTCTCTCTGCTCCTCTCTGTACAGTGCTTTTAGACTCAGACACATTTTAATGTTGTACAGAACTGTTTTGAACTTTTATTTGTTTTTCTACTAAATGCCACCTCAGTGACGGTGGAGATATGGAAAAAATGAAAATGGGCCAGCTGGTGTTTGGCTAATTGTAAATATTTTTATTATGCAGCCAGAAATCAGAATTCGTTGCCAGAAGGTGTGATTGTGGTTTGAGCAGTTTAAAAGCCCCTCTACAAATAAGTTCTGTAAATATAAAGATACACAGGCTATATAGAACTCCATGTCCTCTGTCCATATGATTGAGTTTGGTGGTCTAGTGGTCGTGGGTTCAAGTCCCGGTGTTGCCCATGATTATAACCATGAGCAAGATGCCTAACCCATATCTGCTTATTCCCTTTAATTATACTTATTTTAAGTCACTATGGATAAATTACCTAATTGTAGACTCCAGACCTTTTCTTACATCTTTGTCTTTACATTGCCATTATGTTATTTGGACTTTTCACTTTTCCTGTGAGTAATGGCCATTTTTAAACACTTAACTTGCACTTGCTTGCACACAGCTAGCGAACTTGCTGAAAAGGTATTGAAACATAATAAAATGTCAAGAACCCAAACGTGTGTCAAACTTAATGTTCTTCCAAGTGTCTCAAGATCACCACTTAAGGCAGGTTCACCAAAGATCTCCAGCACATTGAGGCCTGTGAGCCTTTAAGAAGTGCCTCTAGCCAAAGTCAGCGTACATATGGCCCTGCTGCACATGCCTGTGTAAGAACTATGAACCTTGATGGCAGATAGACGCTGCATGCCTGCATCTGCAGGAGTTAAAAGCTATTATTATGCTTCTGCCCGAGACCCCGGTGAACACGCTTGACTTGGCACACGCCATGGGAACTGCCCTCAGGGGGGATCGCAGGCTGGGAAGATGATGGGTGTGTGAGAAAGGCAGGGGGAGACGGGGGGGGCTGAAGCCCTAGCTGCGATTCCAGCCTGTTGGCTAATTCTTCAGACCACTTCAGTTTTCATCATCTCGCTAAACTAATATGTCATCTCTTGACGCCTGCAAGGCTTGGCTTTTTGTAACATGAGCCCTTCGCGCTGAAGGCTGCCAGTGCTCTTAATAGTCCTGTTTTTACAGCTCATGTTTGTGGACAACCGCAAAATGGCTGGTAAAACCCTTGTAATCAGAACCCTCTTTGTGTGCTAAGCCCCTTATCTTGCTTGTTGCTCTGTGATCCTTCGCTGAACTGGTCATGTGGAAGTTAATGTGATGTAGTTGCTTAATTCAACTCTCTCTCCCACCAAAGTATTCGTAAGGCTTGATTGATTATATCGTTGAGTATTATATTATGTTTGCACTGCCTATCTATGAGTCAAAAATGCAAACCTTACTTCAGTGATTCCAGTCAAAACAAGTATTTTACAATTTTATATAATGTTTGCATATAATATATTTACAAGAAAACTAATGTGGTCTTTTTGTTGATGAATGGGTTTGACACTATTATTTCGAAGCACACGACAAGAAATGTATCTCTTTTTTTAAAGTAGGAAGTAATTCTATTTACATTCACATTTTTGGTATTTAGCAGATGCTTTGTTTTCAGGAAGTACATTTTTCTTCTTCATAGGACGAGGAAGGTAAAATGCTTGCAGAAATATATTTTTTCAGCTATTTCGTCCCTGACCCATCTTTTGACATGACAGATCCTTTACATGTAACCAAATCTGTCAACAGAACCTCCAAGGAAACGGTTTATGTTTAAATATTCATTATTTCAGCAAAATTATCTGCCGAAACCCGGGATCAAACCAGGGACCTTTAGAGCTTCAGTCTAACACTCTCCTAACTGAGGTACCGCCAAAGCCACTATTTCAGCTCTGATGTGAAGTCCGCCGCTTCTTTCTACATGACAGATAAGAAAGAACAGGAAATGCTGCTCTACAGGACGTCAATGTGTTTGAATGTTGATAACATCATGCTGTTAAGTAGACACGGCTAAAAGCTGCTTTAAGATTTTGTCGACTAGTTCTGTAGCTTGTGAAATGTCACCGCTTGACTTGATTTATCTTGAACATATTTGCACCATTACCAAGCTGCACCGCTGGTCATATGGCAGGCAGTAAATCGCTATTTAAAAAAAGTAGTGGATTACATGAAATAGACCACACTAGCATAACAGCTGTTCAACACTGTTGCAGAAAGGACAGAGATCATATAAACACAAGAGGGTTTGGGCTGTTTTTTCCTCAATCATTTTTACCTCACAGAACTTGTTGAACAAGCCCCAGTGGCTTGTCTCACGTGGAAGCGAGGCAAGCTGCAACCTGTGCTGAAAGCCTTTGGGTGAATAATACTATTCCAGAATGGCTTCCTAGTGTATGCTGATGCTGAGCTGAATGTATGGAAAGTTACTCAGCAGCAGCGATAGAGCTGAAAGACACAAGCGATGTGGTTAAGCAATAGTGGCATGAAGGTTATGTAATTAAGACATCAATTAATACTGAATATAATATATCCTGAGCCTGATGTTTTATTGTGTAAACAATATGGTGTCCTGGTAATGAAGCATCTGAAGGATTTGCGATCTGGTTAAATCATTGTGGCTGCTGGACTACTCTCCATTGACTGCAACTATGCTACAACAAATTGTCTTTATCTTTTTTTTTCACATTACAACCCCTCTTGGGTTACTGAAAGTCAGATAAAACTGGATTTCCTCCTGTCCAACGAATGTGTATCTTTTTGAAAAGTAAATCTTAAAATATCATATATCTATAGTCTTATTTCAGGTAGACGTACACATTTAATTAGATTGTTATACCAAGTCCGACATAAAGAAAATTGTTGTGGTAGTACTGTTTTAGTCCATATGATGGGGCTGTTCTACATTTTTTAGCATGGGTGGCCCCGTGACTGTGCAGACGGGGCAGACCAAAGCCATGAGAAACGGTTCTTTCCATGGCTCTGGGGCAGACTAGAGACACGGGTCTGCGGAGCGCTATCGCATTATTATTAATTCTGCATTATTATGTAAACCACGTGTTCTGCAATTCTGGTTCAATCATTCTGGCAAACTCCAAAGATAACATAAACCGCTCGTAAACAAGTAACAAGAATAATAAGAATACATATGTTTTATTATTATCTTCTTATTTTATAATTACACCCCCTCCATCAAATTACGTTAATTTGTATAGAAAAGCCCCGTGTAAGAAACTGAAACCTAAACGATTGGAGGCTATGAGCCTTTCATTTTTCTACCTGTTTCTAATAAATTGAAACGATTATATTTGGGTGACTCGCCTTCTTAGTAGCGGGAAATTCCCACGTGTGTCGTGTGAGTTCACCTGAAAGATACAATCGCTTTTAGACGGGTTGCTTCAAAAACGTTGTTTTAGTATTCAGGAAAATCAATTACATACACATTTATACTATAATTGTTGCTTAAATAGGTGATTTCTTATTTTGTTATTTCTTTTTCCATTTTGAAATGTTTTGATGGCGCAATGGCGGTTGAACCACCTGTGCAGGGGGTTACGTTTGTAGTTACTAATTTCTTTTGGAAATAGATTATATTATAAAAACTATTACAATACAATACAGTTAGACACATTACATTATACAGAACGTAAATTTGCTGACAATTATTATATGTATTGTCCTATTTAAGGGATGTTATTGCATTGTGCTAATTTTAACCCTCTAACGATGGTTCATGGTTCATTCTAAAAGGGGGCGGGTTTCCTCTTCCACTGTGTTGTTGCCGTGACGTAGGCCTACGGTTGAGTTGATACTCGGATCCCATCTGGTTCAAAACCACCGAGGTGTTGTTAAAGAGAAACAACATTTGTTTGAAGAGCAACGAGCTTTGAAGGTAACATTGTGTTTCATTACACGACATTTTCGGATTTATCTTAATATGTAATTTTGCCTGGTTTCTTCGTAAGATAAGCGCAAGTAACGGTCACGATATACCGTAACAGTTGCCACATTCACCAATCTGCTAGCTCAAGCCTATTCTTCACGTTAGCTACCAATGCTATAAAGCGGGGTGACTACAATCTAGCTGTAAACTATTACATATTTAGCAGGCGTTAACAACTCGCGGGGTACCGATGTCCAGATGTTGACGTATGAGCCATAACGATCTTAAACGCAACAACAAAAAAGAAACGAATTGAGTGAAAGTTCTAATCTAAAGTATCCTGGAAGCCTTTGTATATTCGCCTATCTACCACTACTCCGTTTTAAATGTTGTTTGTACAGAAGCTACATTTGTGAATCATTTTGAATTTTGCGTCCATATTTAATAAATATATTTAAATTCGTCTTAAATGTATAGTTATTGCAACCTTTGATGTAGCCTATTGTATGACTGAATAAATTTACAAGTTAAAAACACTTGTTCAATATAATTACCCTTTGTTAATGCATAGTTTAATAAAGCCTTTTTCTTATAGCTGGTTAAACCATGAATACTGAGCTAGAAATCTTGAATGACCTCCTCATTCAGTTGTGTCACTCATAATTAAGTGTGTGCATGTGTGTGAGAAATCATTTTTTTGCACAGCAGGAAATGTGGTTATGGCTTAATGGGGTTTCCAATACTGGGTTTCTAATGGTGTGTAAACTAAAGTCACCTACCACAATGGTTATGCTATAGGGAAACATGCATTGAACACAATCACATCTTTTTTCCATAAGCACAATGGATGAAGAGGAGCAGTTTGTGAACATTGACTTAAATGATGACAACATCTGCAGTGTCTGCAAGTTAGAGACGGATACAGGCACCATGTCTTTCTGCCATGTCTGCTTTGAACTCAGTATTGAAGGTAAGTAACAGAACATCTCCCTTGGAAGCAGTAAGGAACAGTGGTGCTGTCAACTGAAAGGGGTTCTTGCATGTAGCGGAGACATTTGGCCTAATTCGGGTTTCAGCGCAGCGTGTTGTCTCATTAAAGATTCTTCGGTTTTTGTAACTACCCTACATCAAGTTTATTATGTAGGCTAACTAAGCTAGCTAAGTAGGTTTCTTATAGGTTTCTTATAGATTATCAGGAAAATATAATGCAAATGGATAATTCATCAAATTTGATTATGAGACGCATGCAGATGCAACTAGAAACTATATATTTACTTAATTTACAGAAAAGATGCTTAACCATGATAGTTAGCATGATACCGTGGTCATATTGGACAGCCTGATGTTGTGAATATTGTTACCTTTCACAAACCCTACTCGTATCCTCTCCAGGAACAAAGGGTAAAATGTCAGTGTATGTTCATGGTTCTGAAGGGCTTTTGTCCTTATCAGAACAGCCCACGGTGATATATTCCATTTGACGTGCTACTCTTAAAAACAAGAGCCCCTTTCTGCTCTTAATTAATGAGCAGCCTATTCGGACGAGGCTGGCAGCTCTAAGGGGATTAGATAAGGCCCTCCTTTTAGGTTTTTGTCTCATATCCAATGGAGATCCTTTTTTGTCATTTAGATTGAGAACAGTGTATTTATCTCCACACAAAGGTGCTGCTTGTAAAACAACATCATTAAATAGCTGCCAAAATACTTATCAGAAGGCTATATTGTGCTGATAATCCAGATACAGGGAAAGCATGGACTGAAATACCCTGGACTACATAATATGGTATTATGTTATTTGTTCACTTGTTGGTGAAAGGTTATTTTCTGAGCTGCTAACGCAGAATGATCTTCATAGCAAGCGGTGCACTAGAAGAAAGAGGATAAGTTATGGGGGCAGGAAGGCTTATGTTTAGAGCAGGCTACTTCCAGTCAAATGGTCCTGTGGATGTACTAGATAGTAATGGGAGGCGATCCAAAATGGCGACCATTTATTCCAATGATACCTGCTCAGCCAGAGCATATGAATATAGAATTATGGACTGTCATCTAGCTGACTCTCCCAGGAAGCTTAGTTGTTTTTGAACTTGTTGTAATTTACTGTACACATATGCCTGAATTGTACCAGGCTAATCTCCAGCAGATGCGGTGAAAGAACCCATTTGTCACATCGCAGTAAGGCATTATCTTTTGAATTTATAAGAGGTGCCACATTGATCATTGCAACAAAAAGTTCATCTACAGTATCATGGACGTCGCAAAGGCAAGAACTGCTTGCGTCCTTGAAAATGTTGCTTTTATTTTTATGTACCTGATATAAATGGCCCAGATAGGCCTATTGCATTTTTACTTTTGTGTCCTCTGTGTGCAGATGTTGTCAGTGTGAGATGTTGAGATGATGTGTGTGGCAATGACACTAATGTAATGTCATTATGTAACTGGGCCTCGGGGGTTGACGGGGCAAGCAAACTTGGTTGGGGATTATTCTGGACTGAATGTTACTGCAGGCCCCGCTGATTGGGATGTTTGGCCAAGCTGCACACAATGCCCACAGCTCATCTGCCAGACTTCATTATAGAAGAGAAGGATGCACAAGACTATGAACAACCTCCCCCACCACCATGCCCATACACGAAAACGTTTTCTCATAAATTTGCACATATTTCTGTATCATGCAAACTCTTTTGTGAATTATTGCAGCTGAATATTATTTGGTTGCCGAGCTATGCTGCTTTGAATATTTATAAGAAATGACAGAAATGTGCTTTCTTATTCATGGAAGCATGTACTATACTATAGGTAATTTTCACCCACCCTAATTTCCACCCTCCGTGCGAGGTCTTTATCAACTGGGTTTGTTGTTGAGACATGTCTGTTTACAAGTCAATATCAGACAAACAGCATGTTCAAAACATAAGATGGGCTCAGCAGATTAAAACAAGTCAGTCCACTAGATGATATTAGGAAGTATATCAGTCCAAACTATCATGAGGCTCATGTTTCAGTATTGTAAAGTACCTCATATACTTGCGTTTGTGCAACCCATATTCCTATAGGCTGTCTAGTTGTTCAGTTTGTCCTTTGTCATATCACATTAAGGAGACATTCTACTGTATAATTTCTAACAATTAAGTGGACATATACACAGTATCCTATGTGACCATGTCACAATTTTGATCAAACGTATTACATAGGCTATATTTCTTTTATGAAAAGTCTATATATAGTCTATAAAATATTATAGTAAAATAAAAAAGATCATATCACGCACAAGACATCAAGTCCTCTTAGCAGTTAATCTTCTTTGGCCTTGTATTGTACAAAAGTTGTTAACAGTAAAGCTGTTTGTTTCAGTTGTATAGGAAAGAAGCGACCCCCGTACTAATAATACAATGGTGATGAAAATATCTTTCATAGCAATGAAAGGTTTAGCCTTGTTTTGTAGAATTGCTCTTTGTTTGCTGATTGATTCTGTGCTTTACTATACTAAAGGCTTTCATGTGCTTTTCATTCAACTACTTCATTCCATACCTTATTTAGCTTCATGCTTTATTTTTATGGCCCAGATATACAGTACATCTGCGAACACTGTCTGCGGAAAGTTGCGGTTGTCATCATAAGTGCAGTCCGTACTGCAGCAGCATTTTGTGTGTTGTGTTCATGCGTTGACTGCGATGAGCAACAGGCTGAGGTTTGCTATAGATGACAATTGCTAAGCTCACAAATGAGTGTGCTGAGCATATTACATGTATTTCCATCACACCAATATTGCTCATGGGAAATTGTTAGTGCACGTAAAATACTTAACGAGTAAAATCGCTAATTCCTTTACCATACAGAAATGGCCGACATACCCAAAAGGCGCAGAGGCGCATCCACAGAGGAGGAATTAAATGTACTTGTGAGCAGCCAGAGCACTAATCCTTGTCCGCATTGCGCAAAGCCTGTGTACACAGAAGTATACCAGAGCCTATCATTTACAAATGGTAGGTTCATTATTTGTTCCAGAGAGCAAGCCTGCCATTGACCAGCGCAGGTATTCTGTGTGAACATGGCATGTCATCCATCCCACACACACAGACTCAGTGTGGCCTGCTGTCTGTCGACTGCTAGAAGTGGAAACAAAAAGGGTAATTCTTATAGCAGTAGGCACAATGCCAGGGAATGCTGGTGCTGATATTAATGCTGGGTGCTGCAGTTCAGGGGCTATCATGTGTCCTTTTAAAAATGACCTGTGTGAACTCAGCTCTACGCTTAGAGAGCTAATTATATTGGTGCCCCTGGCAACATTGTTTGAACACATTAATGATCTACGAATTTGCTGACTTCAATGTCTAAACTTTACTAATTTAGCACATGGCGGTCCCCCCTGCCTCCCATAGCCAGCTGTAATTGACATTTCAATGTTAATTACTCTAGATTGGATAAGTATGTTTTTGTAAGTTGAATGTTTTTAAAAAGTGTATTTATACAAGCCAATTGTGTTCATCAGGAAAGCCCTGCTTTCATGTTGAACTTGTTTAAATCTAGCAAATAATTATAGCTTTAAAGAGGTATAATTATTGTGTAATAACAAATTAACAAAAAAATATAAAAGCTCTCTTGTACCCTGTTATCGTTGAACTTAGGCGCAATCACTATAGTAATATATTCCAGAGCAGTCACGTCAGACTGGTATGTTTTTGTCACCCAATTGCAGACATATGGTTATTAATATTTATCTGGTGGAGTCTGCGATTTTAAGGTAATAAATAACTTTTTGTCAAATTCATCTAAAATCTTCTCGAGGTCCGCTAGCTTCCTGTTTTGTTTGTGCGTTGAAAAAATGACCTGGTGTTACTACCCAACCCTGGCTCTGCAAATAGGAACACGGACCACACCAACAATTTTACTGTGGGTTGCGGAGCTTCTGAGGCGCACCATATGGCAAGACCTATGCATTAAAGCCATATGGTGCTCCTCTGAAGCTCCACCCCCCACAATGGAAACACATTAACATTGT
Source organism: Typhlichthys subterraneus (assembly GCA_027564835.1). Lineage (NCBI taxonomy): Eukaryota > Metazoa > Chordata > Actinopteri > Percopsiformes > Amblyopsidae > Typhlichthys > Typhlichthys subterraneus. Next base: position 166 of record JAODUH010016450.1, on the reverse strand, counting down.
TGGTGTGGTGCGGGCCGTGTTCAATGATCGATTTTGTGATTGTATCATCTGATCTGAGGCCGCATATTTTGGACACTCGGGTGAAGAGTGGGGCAGAGCTGGCTACCGACCACCATCTGGTGGTGAGTTGGGTCAAGGGGTGGGGGAAGACTCTGGACAGACCTGG
>JAODUH010016440.1:0-25825 GCA_027564835.1 Typhlichthys subterraneus | reverse complement strand
ACACACTGAACACAAAATATCCTTAACACACACTAAACACACAATATATAACACACACTGAACACACAATATCCTTAACACACACTGAACACACAATATTTAACACACTGAACACAAAATATCCTTAACACACACTAAACACACAATATATAACACACACTGAACACACAATATCCTTACCACACACTGAACACACAATATATAACACACACTGAACACACAATATCCTTAACACACACTGAACACACAATATTTAACACACTAAAGACACACTAGCATAAACACACACTACACATCCTCTCCGTGCCTCCATACAGAGCAGCAGGCTGCGGTGGGCGTGACGATATAAAGCATAATAGCATTTACGTGGCTTTAAAGCCACACAGACAAAGTGACAAAGGCTAAAATGTTTCTTCCATCCAGTTCATAACCTGCATAACATTAATGGAATGGCAGCCAACACACGCACACACACACACGCACGCACACGTGCACGTGCACACTCTGGCTAGCTGTATCATCTGTGACCCAGTACCTTGAGTATGCTATAGACACACAGAGAGAGAGACAGCGAGAAAGAGAGAGAGAGGGTGGGGAGAGAGAGAGAGAGAGACAGAGACAGAAAGAGAGAGAGAGAGAGAGAAAGAGAGAGGGAGGGAGGGAGAGAGAGTGAGACAGAGAGAGAGAGAGAGAGACAGAGAGAGGGAGGGAGAGAGGGTGAGACAGAGAGAGAGAGAGAGAGAGAGACAGAGAGAGAGACAGAGAGAGGGAGGGAGAGAGAGTGAGACAGAGAGAGAGAGAGAGAGAGAGAGAGAGACAGAGAGAGAAGAGAGAGAGACAGAGACAGAAAGAGAGACAGAGAGAGAGAGAGAGCGAGAGAGAGACAGAGAGAGGGAGGGAGAGAGGGTGAGACAGAGAGAGAGAGAGAGACAGACAGAGAGAGAGAGAGGGAGAGAGAGGTTATCAATGCACATCCCAGTCCTTGGTGTGTGTTTGTCCTTCTATGACATCAGTCACATGCTGACACACCTGTGTGGAGCTGGCTGGCCCCGCCCATCACACTCACACACACACACATATGCCCCTCACACACAACACACACACACACACACACGCACACATACGCCCCTCACACACACACACAAACACTCTGTATGTCATGGACTGACAAGCGTCCGTCTGCAGCAGGCAGGATCAGGCCAGAGATGATGGAAGGACAAGCAACCTGGTTTACCGTTGCCATGGAAACGCATACATGTGTACGTTTATATACACTACATGATGTGCGGATGTGAGCTGTTGGGAACCGATCACTGCATTGTCACTCACAACACACACACACACACACACATGCACACACACACGAGGTCAGTGCAATGTCCGATAAGGGAAAGGGGAGATTAGTTAGTGTGCTATTATGGGATGCAATGCAGACTAAAGTTGATCCAGCCATGTGTAATGCACCATATAATCACCACTGGTTACAAAACTTCTCCGGCTTCGTGCTTCTCGTGAGACTCCTGACAGACAGACTTTTCTGCGGGTGCTGTACATCTCAAACTGTCAAGGTCAAATCATTCAATCTCATACAACATAAAAAAAAAATAGTGACTTGCAATAAACATGCTGCAGTCCAGAAATGTGCTTTATGGGAGTTTTAAATACGAGGCAACAGAAAAAAATATTCCCATGTCAACTTGGCTCATTAATTATATTTCTATTTCCTCGACGTTACTTACGGACGTCTGCGGCACAGTGGAGTGTGAAGGCAGTCTATGTTAGTCAATTCCACACAGATGCCGAATGACGAACATATCGCTCTCTCGCTCTCTCTCGCTCTCTCTCTCTCTCTCTCTCTCTCTCTCTCTCTCTCTCTCTCGCTCGGTTGTTTTGTTTAGTATGTCCGTTAATGCCTTTACGCGTTCTCACTGCTCATCCGACAGACGCTCTGGACCGGTGCACTGCGCGTCCACACAAAGGCACACACAGACACAAAGTAAGAAAGCAATTCGAGCCAACTACAAAAATGCTTTTCTATTCATGACGGTAAAGGATTTAGCCGTTCGACGCATATAACCTGGGAAGCGGGGTGCACGTAACGGTTTGTGGAGGTAGCTCGGTTCATTCGGAACACCGTTCCACCACACCGTTACATCCATTATGCAATAGCCTACATAGTAGTAGACCCTCAACTGGGTATATGGCTTTATTATCCCCTTTAATGTGTTGGCTGTGAAGGGTTAAAAGGCAGATGTGGAATCGGACAACCAGGGGGAGCATTGCTCCAATATTCCAGTAAAATAATGTTGTCCAGAATGTAGTTCTGCTCTTAAACAGAAAAACGAGGCAACGACACCCCCCTACCACCTACTTGCAATAAGATCCTCGGCATATGGACCTGAGCCTGGTCATTCCCTAGTCTCCGCCAGTTTTCGGTCGACGTGCCAAAGCGCGTCCCCGGGCAGAGTGCTCGGCACATCAAGCACGTCACTGACCCGTTTCAGTCCGTTCGATAAGTGACCTGTGTCTACAAAAGGTTATTTGGCTTTTCATGCAGTACGCGTCACGGCGACAATATTCTCACACATGCGGGCATCGCGTGAATACATTTTCGAGAGAAACGACTTGATGGGGTAAAACTTACCGGGGTGACAGTCGGCCCAGAGCAGCGAGCAGGCGGAGAAAACTGCCGAGAAAATCCACCAACAACGCGATTGCAGGAGCGTCCGCATGATAACGTTCACATCGATGTAAACGGGAACAACTGTTGACTTATCCTCCCGATCAGAACAATCGAATTGACGCACGCTGCGTAAAATCGGCGCAGGAAGCTGGCAGGCTTCGGGCGCGGAATGTGCGTGAGTTTAGATGCACGCACGGCGAACAGTATTTGTCTTGTCAAAATCTCCCACCGTGCAATCCACGGCTTTCCCCAAACACGAACATAATATAAAAAGCCTAGTATTTGAGTTGTACAAGCGGTACGAGCGGACTAGCGGAAGGACTGCATCGCTGCTGCGGCGGCGGCGGCGGCAGCGCGTCTCGGCCGAACAGAGAGGGGATAGTTGTTGGAGAGCTGCTGGAAGCTTTCCATTCCTCCATCCAGGAAGTAGCGTGTGAGCCCGAAGTCTGGCAGAGACTTTAAAACAGTCTTGGGAGAAAAGAGAGGCGATGAAGAGGGGAGAGAGAGTGAGTGAGTGAGAGAGGGAGGGAGAGAGAGAGAGAGAGAGAGAGAGAGAGAGAGAGAGAGAGAGAGAGAGAGAGAGAGAGAGAGACTCATTCCTCCGGATCCTAGCGCCGGCGAGAGAACGCCCATCTTATTAAAACCAGCCTATAGGCTCCTATAGAATATACGATTCATATTAGCCTTCTACTCATAACACCGTCTGTCGGTCCATCCGCCCCTCCACCGTCTTTTATTAAAACGCCACGCGACACACTTATACACATTAGGGACGTCAGAATAATAGTAACAATAAAAGTGTGTGCGTATTTGTTTTTTCGATTCGATATGATCGCGTTACAGTACTGCATTTGTCTGTCTGTCTAAAGAACTACATTACATAAAATCAATCTGTTTTAAGGCTACACGTGTGCGTGTGTGTGTGTGTGTGTGCGTGTGTGTGTGTGTGTCTGTGTGTGTGTGTGCATCTGCGTATGTATGTACCATATACATCTATCGTTCGTTCCGCTTACCTGCTCTAGCGTGCCAAATACTCACATTTCTGTTTTGTGTGACATGGTCAATTTGCCTATCTGCCACAGTCTGTTGTGTGGGCGTTATATTAATGTGTGTGTGGGAACAACAGAGCTTTGGGAAAAAGAAAGTTGATGGAAAGACCCTCAACTTTATTTGTATCTTATATTTCTAAAATGTCTATAGTCACCTTTATTGTGTTTATATGTCTTTATATTGGCATTTCTACTTGCAATGTCCTTGAGTGTCTTGGAAGAAGAAACAATGTATTCCTCCTGTGTTTACATATTATTGTTATTAGTCTCTGTTAGGGCGGGACTGGACCTTCTGGTAACAGGACAGCTGAAACATGAACTCCCTTCCCACCCACCTCTTCACCATCCACCTTGGTACCTTGAGTAGTGACATCTCCACCTCATAGCACTCACTAACTATAGTCATTTTGTCTTCTCTTTTTTATCATTCCTTCCTGCTCTTAGGAAATATGCACTTTGGTGTTTAGGCTATTAGCAATTCTTTTGAAAGTGGTGTTATACGTTGGTGCTGTATAGCCTTGATGATACGATGCTGTAACTATTCTAGCAGTTGCTGGTGTAGACCTGTTCATCTATTGACAAGTGTTCTAACTGCAAGTGACGTTGGATCAAAGCATCTGCTAAAAGCTGTAAATGTAGATAGGCTGCTGTATATTACAGTGCTCTCTCTCTCATGACAATATAGTAGACTTGAGCTAGAAGACACACAAATGCGCTCACACACGCACACACACAGACACACACACACACACACACACACACACACACACATTCTAGAGGTGGACAATATCACCAAATCAGAACAATCTTATTTTTAAATAACGGCCAGCTGGCGTTCACAGCGTAGAGGCCATTGATCGCCCCTCACACGGTTGGTAAACTGGACCAGACGTCTTTCCTGACACCTTCTTCCTTCACATCTGGCAGACACTTCATCAATACACATCAGCGCCATCAAGCTCTCGTGGCGGAGCGAACACACTGTCGCTTTTACGACAACCAAGTCTTACGTTTCCCCCGCACTCTCATAATAATCAATTTACAACTGTTATAAAATGCTTAATAAACGTTGCAGCTGCTCATACATATAGGCTCATTTCTCCACACATTTAGGCTGCTTTAAAATCACATTTGACTGTTTCACTCAGTGCGGGTGTTAATGGTGCTGTATTGTAGATTTATGGAGCCCACGAGAGCTGTCAAAGCCAGGATTATGCTAGATCTTCTCCACATGAAATTGTATTTCTCTACTATTTTCAGACCAGCAACAAGACAAAATGAAGTTGCCAGTGGGACTAAACTCCACTGAGATCTCTACAACACACACATTTGATTCAAGGACAAAAGAAGTGTTATCTGAATGCGTAGTTTGCAATACAGGTACCTAAATATAAAGTCCATGCTAGCCCAATGCATCGTCCTGCTAGGCCAAAGAACACCTGGAGGACTCCCCCATCCATCCCAGCGGAAGTGGTTGTTCCCCAGAAGAAGACAGGAGAGTCTCTTAATGGGACCACGGCAACTGCACATCTGGATCTGAAAAGATATTCAATAAATAGTGTGTAAAATAAAACAGGGGCTCTAAATCAGTTAATGACAATTAAATAAAACCTCTTTACTGTAAAATATATATTTGTCCTGCATTGTTCACTATGTGCATTTCATATAACATGCATTTGGTAGCAGACCAGGCTCAAAAACATAATTCAGGCAGGCTCAAAACTATTTATGTTAGGCTTCTTGCATCCCTAATGAATAGGTCTAAGGGACTGTGTGAGCTTTGCAATGTAGGCGAAATGGAATCATCAGAGACAGTAGGCCTACTGTATACAGCAGTCTAGTATATGGCAGATTTATCATTTAACAAAAGATAATAAGATGATTAAAATAATTAAATCTCACGTCGCATACTTCCTTCTTCAACCGTCTTCACAGAGACATAACGGCCCCATTTTCACACAGGCCTATATACTGTAGTTACCCTTTAAAATCTGATCTAATTATGCTGTTGGGTGTCTCATTAAAATCATCGACCTGTCAGATCACGACTAGCCGTTGCTCGTTCCCCCGCGGAGGAACGCCAGCCGCTACGACACATTAGCGCAGTAAGAGAAGAGAACTATAGCTGTTCAGCCATGGGCCTGACTGAAACCGTAAAATTAGAGCAACACCTCCTGGTTAAAGAAATAACTTCCTCACACACACACACACACACACACACACACGTGTAGACTACGACATTTGTGTAGTGAAACATGAGACCTCAACAATTATCTGCATAGCCTCCAACAAGGTGATTATTACCTCACAAATAGATTATTGGTGCATTATTATCATTCAGTTTTCTTCCAATAGTGTTGAAGGGGTAAGGTGAACCATTTTGACCTGGCTTCTCCACCTAGTTGTTATGCGGTAGGTTATAGCTATTCGTAATTATATTGGCAGGTGGGGTGCTTTTCAATGGTAGCCTAATTAATAATTACACATAATAATAGTAATCCTGTCTTATCCAAGTATATTAAGAGTTAATGGGAGCACTGGCAGCACGTTTCTTTTCCTGCTGATTGGAGTTACACTGTAGACTAATTGACAATCCCTGGTTGGTTATAAGGCCAAGAAGGAACTGTCAGCACCTGAAGCTAAACCCAACGTGATAACCTGCAGTGGTTCTCAATGCAAACAGGTTTCTGACATTATTGCTTTGTTCCTTTTACATGAAACGTTATTCGGTACACGTTAATGGACTACTTACTACATTATATTACAGGCTAGATCCGTGATTCCCAACCTGGGGTCCAGGCCCCCCTCTGGGGGGCGCTAGAGCTCACAGGGGGGACCTTAAAACACCCATGGGTGACATACTGTACAGATGAGCGGGAGGTGCTCAGGTAGCCTACTCAGGTACGTGCCCGTGTGGGCAGAACTTGGACTCCAGAATAGATTGAGGCTAGAGATCCAGTGAGACAAAACGCTCATTTTCCATTGACATGTTTTTCGAAGCGATTTAAATATGTGGCTATTATACATGCTTTTAAGCAGCCTGACTGGTTGCTTTATGTTACGGTAATTCAACTCGATGTATATTCCTACACGATGCGAATGTGGCATTACACTGGTATAGATGGTACTTGTAGTCTTTTAAGAGACGACGACAGTAGTAAAACCGTAGAGTAAAAGGCACTACAAAACCCAATGTCCCACAATGCATCGGGCTGTGGTGCCTGACGTCCTGACGCGGAAGGTGAGTGTAAATAGATCGGTGTCTTGTGTTTTTGTGCTGCTGCAACCGGCCTGACCGATGTACAACGTCTGTCCGGTGTTAAGCAAGCCAGAAGAACACTAGATTAACACCCAGTGCATTGTAGTAGCGAGCAGGTATATTAGATCGTCGCTGTTTGTTCTAGTTGTAGGACGAGTCGTTTCACCGCATGTGTCAATGCGAGCGTAAAGGCAACGCGTCTACAGTAGCCTACGCAAACTATGTACAAGTGTGTCGCTAGATAGAACGGCCCGTTAACTGCTTGACGTTAAGGTATTCCGTGTGCGCAAGCAAATGTGACATTCATATGTGTGAAAAGCGCAGAGCAGTCCTGCAGTCAGACTGAATGTAAATCATTTGCCTTCTTTGACTTGCCTACCGGCTCGGATAGGCTCCGTCTTATCTGTCCTGTTGGCCGATTTTTTGACCCCCCCTCATTTCCCAGAGGACAAAGTTACGTGCTAACACCATTCCCCCAAAGCCCCCCTGCCCATGGCCCTCTCATGTAAGAGATGAAATATTATATAACCAACGTCTGATTTAGGGATATATTCTGTAAATAAACGCCACACACACACACACACACAAATACATTAGAACATGTTTATTTTCACCATAGTTTCAAGGTTGCTCACGAAGAGGTGTACATCTGTATGACTGTAGACTTACTATTTTGGGCAGTGTTTTCTGTATATAGTGTGTGTAGGTTATTATTATACAGTTTATTTTTTGTTTTGTCCTTTTTATTTTTGTCCTTCATTACGTAATCTCAGCGGGAAGCGGGTTCTGCTATATTTGAACAATGTGGTTCTCACTAGTAGGCCTACAGTCAAGAAAGGCCACAAGGCTTCTCTCGATCTGTGTCTGGCAGAAATAGATATTTCTGCCGCAGACAGATGGTTAGAATTAATTTTCTTTATTTCAAATGTCTAGATGTTTGAAATGAAGACAATGAACCCCCCCTCCCCCCTTGACACTTAAGGGAGCCCATCTACTATGCAAACCTAACAAGTCACCCACCTGTTGGGCTGAGAAGCATGTGTTGTTCACACTGCTAAATATATGTTTTAGTATTGGCTGGAGTAGAACGGAAGACTCCTCAGCAGTCATGGGTTCTGGCTGGCTGCTTTAAACCTGCCTTGTGAAGCCAAGCGTGGTGCTACAGCGTTGTTGATGTGTGAGCGGTCTTCGCCACTTTGTTTGTGTTCCGATTGACGGGAGTCGCCCACTATTGTGTTTCTTAACTTCTAAAAAAAATCTGATTTGACTGGTGAATAGGGCTGGGCGATATGGACCAAAAATAATATCCCGATATATTTACGTTGAATATCGATACACAATATATATCTGTATTTTCTATAAAGTGGGCAGGCATATAGAAAAAAACAGGAAACCCGACGGAAAAGTGACTCTGAATAAATGGATGGGTTCGTTAGCAGGCTTCCAACGACCCATTCATATGAATCAGGTGTGTTGGAGCAGGGAGAAACCTAAAACATGCAGGGCACCGGCCCTCCAGGACCAGGATTGCCCACCCCTGATCTAGATGCATTTACCACAAGCCTTTGGGGATGCTTTTATATTCCAACCCCATGTGGACAACCCCTTGTGGACAAACTACTGGACAGGATGTCCAGTAGTTTGTCTGGGTGTTGGGCTTCCAGCCAGAAGGTTGTGGGTTCAAACCCCGGTGTTGACCTACCTGTAAGCATCCTTGAGCAAGATGCCTAACCCACTAACTGCTCCCGGTGGTTGGTTGCACCTTGCATGGCAGCAATCACCATCGGTGTATGAATGTGTGTGTGACTGGGTGAATGTCAGGCAAAATACTGTAAAAGCGCTTTGGATAAAAGCCTTTCACTGACATGCATAATGTCACTTATTGGCAAGAGGAGGATTTGTGTTGGATTATCATTCCCTGTGTGTGGTGATAGAGGTGACCTGGCAGAAGGCTCTCAGTATCTTCTATAACTTCTCCTCTTGTGGACAAGATGTTGAGCCACTGTCTTCATGTACCATGGCTGTCCAAGGGTGTTTGTTTTGTGTGTCTCCCCCACTCACTGTGTTGAGGGGAGTTGGCATCCTTAAGGTGATATTGAACTCATAAGTTCAATATCACCTTCCATCAGTAGAGGTCCACATGCTGGCTATTGGGATGAAAGCCTTGGTTTGGTCTCTGTGGGCTGTCTCAAACCCATCCTAGACGTGTTTATGTTCCTGTACCACTGCTGGCTCTCTCCCTGTTTCATGCTGACACCTCAAGCTGCTTGGTGGGATGCTGTTACCACGCAGAGTGTTCTGAGGAAGCTGCTGTCTCACTAGCTAGCTACACAGCTGTGGTCGCTGAGCATCTCTTTAGAGGTCTGCCAGTGCTCTGTGTTGCCCCAGGCTTGGCTTTGGTGTGTGTGTGTGAAAAGACGCTAATGCTGCCGATGGCTGGGGAAAAAATGTTCACTTCTAATTCTGTCGCTAGTTTGTGTCTGTGTGTGTGTGTATGTGTGCGTGCGCACTTGCGCACTGTCTCTGTTGTGCAGTGGAGTGGATCTGCCATCTGATTTCCAGCGCAAGGTCAGAGGTCAAAGCTCAGCCCTCCTTCCTGTCATCTGTCTCACATTCACATGAGCAGCCTTCAACATGTCTCACTCTCTCCCTGGGGTGTGGGGGGATACAGGCAAGGGGGGGGGGGGGGGGCCAAAGAATGGGCTGCCAGACAGACAGATAAGCAGGTATGCAGAGAGAGAGACAGACAGACAGACAGGTTAAAAACACCAAATAGATGTGATCACACCGTAATTAAATGAAACCTGTGTGTGGGTGTGTGTGTGTGTGGGTGTGTGCGTGTGTGGGTGGGTGGGTGGGCCACAGTACAAGTCCTGCCCTCTGACCCATGGCATCATCCAAATGTAATCTGCATGGCGCCACAGCAGCGTTGCCCCTCGGGGGGGGGGGGCATCTAACGTGCATCTAACGTGCTTAACCCCTGTGCCCACCCCATCTGTCTGCTGGCCAGAGCCGCGCCTGACTCGATTTGGAGGAGGAAAAGGAGCGCTTCCCATCCGTTCCTCCTCCTCCTCCTGTGTCTCCACTTGATGACACGCATATGTGTGACGCTCACGTCTCATTGGAGGGAGAGATATGAGGGGGGCGGCGGTGGAGGAGAGAGATCACTGGCTAAGCTCCTCTCAAGCCTCGTCTGTCTTCCAGCGCTCATCTTGTTTGTTAGAAGCTTCCATGCTTAGTGGACACATCATCTCCACCTGGTCTGTTCACGGTGGGTGGTCATAGCGTCTAAGTTAAACCTGAGCCCCTGGGACACGGCCATGTTAAGCAGTAGGTTGGGTGCAGGGATGTAGGCTGTGGCGGGATTCCTTCCCCAGGGGAGGTCTTTTACTTCTGGGAGATGATGTGGAATATGTACGAGCCCCCCGGGGCAGCGGTGGCCCTGGTTGGCTCCACACATCAGCAGAGCCGGGGTTGGAAATAGCAATGAATAATAATACGATTTCCGTTTGTTGACTTTTGTAGTACTTGGCTCCCGCCACCGGGGACCCTCTCTGCTTCCTCTGTGTCAGGAGTGGAGCCAAGAGATGCACACACACACACAAACACACACACACACACACTCTCTTCACCTGCTGGCACACTATGGGGATGTAAGCAGCACATGCCTTCAGACACTGTTTCTCTTACACTCCCCAGGGGAGCGGCAGGCAACTTGATTCTTTAGTATGTGTATGATCTCTTGCATGGCTCTGGGCCCTTCTTAACATGCCTTCTCCTTGTTTAGTATGTGTATGATCTCTTATATGGCTCTGGGCCCTTCTTAACATGCCTTCTCCTGGTTTAGTATGTTTAATGCTGCATGCGTGAAGGTCTGAGCTAGCATAACATGCGCGTACTGTATCAGTGCCTCTCAGCGTACAGTATTGAACGTGTTGGACAAGGCGTGTCATCATGTCCTTGCTGTCGTCCTGAGACGTAACCGTGTTGGCACAGTGTTATTAACTGAGATCAACCCTGTTGCAGATGCAGTTTGATTAGAGAAGAACAATATTTAAACACCCGCTACGAGGCCCCGCTCGTCCCTCTCTCCGAGTCCGGAGATAGATGGGTGTTTGGAATTTAATCTTCCCAGCTCTTCATAACTCCTTGTTCTGCGGAGGAATGTACTTTGTGGGGGAGGGAGGGGGGGTGATCTATTATTGTGTTTGTTATCTCCCGTAGCCGGTGGGTGGCTGTGCTACAATGACAAATATTAGCCCCAGTAAATGCAATGGAGCCTGTCCAATCACATTTATTAGTCATTACTTGTGTGCTTGGTCACAAGCAGGGAGGGAGGGCGCTGAAGGAACGCTATTAATTATTTTAATTTAGCGCTGCTCATCTGGGAGCAGATCTGAATATGTCACTCCTAATGACTGTATGCTGCTGACTGGTGGGTATAAATACGTTGGCTGTGTTAGTGCTGCTAGCAGTCGATGCGTGTGTTGTTCTCTCTGGAGCATCAAGGCTGTGAGTGAGCGGTCAGTCTCTGCTGCATGTGTGTGGGCTTCACATCACCCAGTCCCAGCCTGTTTGCCCTCCAAGGAAATAAAATAATTCACATCTTGGCCACCTGGAAGATGTTACCCATGTGATAATTCAGCTGGACGTATTACCATGGTTGTAGTGTGACATAGTTATTCTCAAAATCCCAAGGTGAAGTTATATATACATAAGGCCACGTGTCTTGCCTGCTTGCAGGTAAACTGAGTGTTCATGTTAATGTTCCTAGTTAACTGTGTTTAGCCAGCCTTTTACGACGAGCCCAGATATTCACGAGCACCTTATAATTAATGGACGTGTCCCTTGATTTAATGAATCAAGCTTGTTTTTTCTATTTGTTTGTTTGCGCTCAAGTAAATGCAGTCTGACAGCGTCTGGTGCAGGGTCAGCTGACTGAGGATGCTGTGACAGCATGTGGCAGCATGGCAGACATGTTGGGGATACAACCCAGCAGCGGCATGCATTCTGTTCCATATGGTGTGCATAAACTATGGTTCTATTGATTTAACGCACTGGTTCATGACCAGCGTGTAGTGACGTAACTTCACACACACCTGGTTTAGCTTTGACCCACCGCTGCAAGGGTGTGTGTGTGTGTGTGTGCCCGTGTGTGGTTGTCACTTGGCATGCAGCATTGAAGTCATATCGTTCGCCCAGCCCCTACCACAGCAGACCAGGCAGAAGACTCTGTCTGGTTCTGAGTCAGCACGACGCCCCCCACCCCCTCCCACCTCACCTTCTGGAAGGCAGAGTGGCGTTTGGCCTGGACCTCCTGCGTGGTGTGGTCTTATTTGGTCTTCTTATTGACGCATTAGCGGTGTGAACACGGCAGAAACACATGCCTACAGCGCGCTGATGGGGGCTGTGCGTTGAAGCCATGCTCATGCGTGACTGGTGAGTGGAGGATTCCTATACTTCCACAGCTCCCGTGGCCCGTCCTTCTGGAATATTCCTCCAGTTCCAGATGTTCTGCGGCTGCTTGATTTGGCCATATGTAATCGTAACCACCACTGCGTACACTACGAGGATGTAAATATTAAGTATGACTGTAGAGATGATTATGAATATGGACTACAATGCCCTTGTGCCAACAGAATGCTTAATGTGCACTTAACGCAGCTGCTGAGATAATTCCACTGAACACCAATTGGCAGCCCTCTTGATTTAATTTGCCTTCTACAAGCAAAACACACGAAGACCGTGCGATGCTTTCATTTTGATTTATCACATTAGCTGCTCCATAAGTAAATAGCACATAATAAAGCCCAGGCATCACTGGAGTCTGTTAATACCCATATGTCATCTTTACTCATAACTATACAGTATCAGACTGCCCAGACCATTCCTTTTAATTAAAGTGATGTGAGATGTTCTTCTGCTCCACGTTGAACAGAGCTTGTTTGTGTTACTTTATTCCGTTGTATTTATGGTAGCTTACTTAGTTTTGAGTCGGTCTGCCTGTTTATTGTTAAATTAGATGCGTACTTTCAGCAAGTAGTTAATTTGTTTGGATATGTTTGGCCTTGGTCATGGCATTGGTGAATAGTGTGTTGGACTACAGCAAGCAGGTTTAACAATCTCTGAAACTAACCCTGAACTCTGAGTTGGCCAACTCTGAGATGGAAAACTTAGAGGTTTCAGAACAGCTGATATGAGTTAGTTTAGTCAACTCGGAGTATGTTTACTCTGAGTTAAGCACATGTGGCGTGCATGACAACTTAAAAAAGCCATTATCAATGAAGCTTCGATACTACGCTGCAATATGGCGACCGCCAAGAAACAATTAAAGCTTAACTTGCTTAATAGCAGAACATGTTCAAGCTGTTTTCAGCCTGTGGAAAGTGACTGCACTAAGCCCCGCCCCCTTTCCAATTGTGCCCTTTCTTTAGTGTGATTTAAGTATATTTTAAGTTGTCTGTTTTTATATTTCCACTTTTAATATTGTCCTTAGTTCATATATGTATCAGCTTACAATAATGATCTTACTGTTTGTACAATAATTATGTTATTGACAAGGCACCATTTCAAAAAATTCCATTTTGAACAACTGCTTCTTTTAATGGTATGGTTTTCTATCAGTTAGTGTTCTCTATGCTGTAGCACTCCAAGATGTTTTGGCATTATGTGTCTTATCTTGTTGGATGATGGGAACAGAGTGGATAGACCTAATTATTTTATACTGAGAGAATACTCAGTGAGATGTATGAAGTATGTGTATAACACAAACTAGAGTAGGCCTATAAAACAGGCTCCTGCTCATACATTCAATAGCTTTAACCCGTAGTAGAATAGCCTACTGTTTAAGAAGGGAGGATAATGTTAATATAAATTTGACGACAAAAACCCTAACATTCTATTATGATCTGGCAATCAGGGTCTCAAAATGGGAATTATTTTGGCTTCCATATTGAGGAAAGATCTGACTGCTGCTTCAAGCTCAGTGGAAGGGAGGAGATAAACTCAGGGTTTGTTAGAGAGGTTAACAAAGTCAGTTACCATGGAAACTTTCCCTGAGTTATCTTTCTGAAACAGTCTTTGAGTTTCTGTAATTTCAGGTTTAACAAACTAAGAATTTTCACTGAACCCGTTTTGCTGAAACAGACCTCAACAACAACATTGATTAAAGCTACACCACACACAGTGTCTGGTCTGGCCCCATGTGGTGGACGTTGGTACTGCAGGAACATTGCAATGGTCTAACCCCCCACCGCTGCACCTCCTGAGTGCTGCTGAGTGACGGGAACTCCTCTCTGCTCCTCCCCACTATGGAGCTCCTATCTCCTCTACACCTCCCTGTGCCTCATGTAAACAGTAACATAAACAGTGAGCTCTAGATGTAGTGAGTGTTCTGTGCCTCATATAAACAGTGACATAAACGGTGAGCTCTAGATGTAGTGCATGCTGTGTTCCTCCCTGTGCCTCATATAAACTAACATAAACAGTGAGCTCTAGATGTAGTGCATGCTGTGTTCCTCCCTGTGCCTCATAAACAGTCACATAAACAGTGAGCTCTAGATGTAGTGAGTGTTCTGTAGGACATGCCGTGTTGTGCCTCATATAAACAATAACATAAACAGTGAGCTCCTTCTCAGCTCTTTATGGTGTAGTCAGCGGTGCTGGGGAACGTTGTCGGTTGACCTCTATCAAAAGAAAGCTCTGAGGCTACGCACACGCACACACACACACGACACATTGCCATGGCAGCTAGCTAAGGGTCGAGCTTGGTGCATCATCCCCATGAAGCTCCGCCCCTCATACGCATCATCCCCATGAAGCTCCGCCCCTCACACGCATTAGGGCCCAGGATGCTTGGGGGGCCTGGTGGTCCCAGCCCGGCTCTGAATGATGCAGGCCACCGCTGCTCTCATGCGTCTGCAGATATTTAAACGCCGCTTCATCGCGACCAACTAACGTGATCCCACTCATGGTTTTATTAAAATAATATTTTACTTTACAAATAAATGCGTCTCAGTGGTATCTATGTAATTATTATAATAAATCATATTATTTTGCTCAATATTCTACTATTCGATAGTTTAAATACCTACCATGTTAAAGTAATTAAATTCATTCTGGGAATAATTAATTCAAAGCACTGTTTCTATAGTTACCAAAACTCCAGTTCAGTGAATGAACCGCTGCTACTAAGCTAACCAACCAGCAGCTAATGCTCCGGCCACACTAGTTCAAATGGAAGAGTTCTCTGATATTTTTGTGTTTTGATCACATTGTCTGTCATTTACAAGCTGTTCTGTGAAGCACCTGGTTCTCAACAGGATAACACACAGGAAGACTAAATAGACTTTCGTGTCTAGCGTTTGTAAGGGAACTTACAGAGACTCTATGGAGTCTTATTTATCTATCTGCCCCATAGCAGCTACATCGTAAGATGTCCCAAAAACATTTTTACCATATGTAATTTTGCTGGGTAGGTTTTGCCTATAGTTTTCTTCTATTATAACTATAATTTCTTTGGAAACCATGTTCTGGTCTGCCGGTGAGCCTTTTCATAGGGCCTGTAAATGTGTTTTGCACCTGGGCCCGTCATGATAAAGCTGCTGTTGTGAAGGCTAGTATAGTGTTAATCTCCTATTTATGGATCCATGGCTATGCAGAAGTATGGGATCATTATTTTCAGCATAAAAATGTATTATCTTACAATAACTTGCAATTGCTGACTATACTTCTTAATGGGAAAAGAGGTGATATCTCCCCACCTCTCTCTCTCTCTATTTGTCCTGTGACCTCTTTCCGTCACTTTAATCGACCCCTTTTAATTGTCGTCATTATCGGCCCCCTCCAGCCTCTCTGTCAACCCTGGGTGGGCCTCTTAGCTTGGGTACGGAGCGGGGGCTACAGAGCTATGTTCTATATATTCCAGCAGCATTTGTTCCTGCTGTGTGTAAACATCCGTCGTATGAAGAGGTTCTGTGTAGTTCAGCCCGGAGGTCAAACCACCTACAGCAGCACCACGGCACTTAATTGTATTAATGAGGTAACCACTGAATGTGTTCTGTAAACTCACCTGGGGCTGCTCAATGCTTTTAAACAAAGCTTGTTAGCTGCAGTTTTAATGGGAGAAGCATGTTTGAACCCCTTCTCATTTTCATTAGAGGTTGCGAGGCGTGAGCATATAGAAGTCTTCTTTCGTGCGCATATCAAACCATGGCATAATAACAATATTCCGTGATGATGCTATATGGATTAAATAAACATTAAGGTAGGTGGGAAAGTAAATATTTTATCCACCTCTGCGCTAAGTCGAGTCTAAATTACATTTTTAATGAATGTCATTAGGCATGCAAGCCTCAAACACCATCCTGTGCGATGTCACGAATAAGTGATTTCATAACTGATTGGGAAGAGTATGATCATCCTGTTTGTATCGTATATGCCATAGAGCTGCGGTAGAGGAACCTACAGTGTGGTAAACAGGCTGGCTTCATGTCAGAACAACAACATGCGTGCGCAGCCATCACCAAACCACGCAGATAGAAGGCATCAAGGATATACTCGCTCTGAGCATCATGCAACATTGACCAAGGTCAGTAATCATTAAAGATCATTCCAGCTTCCTTTCAACGTCCACACACGGTAAAGATATGTTGTTGATGGGCGTCCTTGTGTTGGAGTTGTGTGTTGAACTTTTATAATTGTATTATTATTATTATACCACTGGAGATAGTTGTATTTTAACGTCACTTTTTACATTAATATTAACTTAATTTGACGTTTCATCTACAAGGATTTAGTACTACTATCTTGACAACCAATAACGGTGAAGGGCTCAACATCAATGCCATAGGTATATTACCCTATATTACACATGACCAAGGCTGGAATAGTGTTGTGTGGTGCGGTCTGCACCACTTTTTGTTCCCATTCACAGAAACGGCTGTGTAGAAACACCGGATTATTGTAATTTATGCACTGATTGGCTCTTGCGTAGTGCGCTGTAATTGCCTTTCAGGTCGTGGGCTGCGATTGGCTCTTGCGTCGTGCGCTGTGATTGGTTCTCAGGTCGTGGGCTGTGATTGGCTCTTGTGTCGTGCACTGTGATTGGCTCTCGTGACCTGCGCTGCACTTCATGGTCATTTGCCATACAGCGAGAGATGTTACTTATTGATCTTCTAGCTTTATTCTACCCACACCCATGTACCGCCAAGTAAATGTCACATCCTGTTGGCAGCGTGTTATCGACCTTATCGGACACACACACACACACACACACACACTTAAAAGCCCAGTTGAGTGATTCAGCCGCTCTATGTTTTGAGAATAGAAGCAGAGTGCGTCGCAGGTAAGACTGGCGCTATTTAATTAATCAAATAGCAGTTTATTTGTCTGTGATCTGCTTGAACAGCCCTCCCAGGGGAAACACTGTCAGTTAAAGGCAGCAATTTAATCTGCACATATTTATAAGTATGCTAATAACTGTTTGTGTTTGTAGCTATGATTAGAAAAGAGTAAAACAGTCAAACAGAACACATACTGTACTGTAGTACAACACCATGCATATGATCGGAACCACAGTATAATACTATCATTACAATAGAATACATATATTGTTAGTACAACACAATGCATACTGTAGTATTAATACCACACAATGCATACTGTAGTATTAATGCAACACAATGTATATGGTTAATATAGGTACAGCAGAATGAATACTGTAGTATTAATACAACACCATGTATACTGTAGTATTAATACAACACAATGCATGCTGTAGTATTAATACAACACCATGCATGCTGTAGTGTTAATACCACATCATGCATACTGTAGTATTAATTACAACACAATGCATACTGTGGCATTGGTAAAACACAATGCATATTGTTAATACAACACCATGTAAAGGGTTACGGGGGGTTACCTACTCTGTGGTGAACGTCAATACTGTTAGCAAGCTTACAGGGGTATATCAGGATGTAGGCTAGGTTTTCATTGGCTGTCATTGTCAGTATCCGTTATTCCTGTCCAATGTTAGTGTCTTATTTTTTTATTTTAAGCAGTAACCGTAGCCTACTTAACACATTTACGTAACTTGCTATTTCGTTTGCTATTTCGTTTCCCAACTAACTCCTCATGTCCGACTTGGTCATTGTGTTATGTAGTTGGTTGTTGTACAATCAAAATACCTCTTTTGTCAAGTAGGCGGGTCTTGACGCAGTTAGCCATCACTGTGCCAGACTTTACCCAAGTAAAATGTTGGAGGAGACAGACACACACACACACACACGCAGACACACACGCACAGATACACAGTCAGACTGTATCTCATCCATGATGTTTACCTTGGACTGCCTGAAGCAGGCAGACACGTGCACACACACACACATGCACGTGCACAGATTCCTTCTCAGTCACACCAGGCTGTCGAGACTCTTCAGTGTTGACTCTCTGTTTTGTGTTGAAGTGGTCTTACATTACCATCCCTCGTTAGGCTCTTTTGGCACGCTGCCATCTTGTTTACGCACGCACGCGCACGCACGCACACGCACGCACGCGCACACACACACATAACTCACCTTTGAGCCCCTCTCATTCCTACAGTACAACTGACTATTACAGTATATTGCCTTATTTACAAATGAAAGCAGTTTACTGATATTTTTATTTACAGTTGCCGGACGAATCTGTTACTATTCTGCATTGAGGTATTATGGTATATCTGAAAATGTGTTTGTCTAAATCTTTAAAAGTAATTTCCTAGATTAGATAAAAAAGCTGTCTTCCTCTCAAGTATCGTTGAGCAGAAAGGCTGCTAACTGCTCCACAGCCCAGACACTGTGCTACTGAGTGAAACAGTGATGGTGAGATGGTAATGAGGCTTGTCTTGTTTGTCTGTTGGTGTGTCAATTAAATCAAGCCATATTTATTATATTAGGTCATCGTTACTGCATCTCAAAATGCCTTCAGATGGGCATCTCTCTATTATAATCCAAATTCTCAGCGCTACATTATTTTGCCTCTTTATTGCCTTAAACCGTACTGCTCTACGACTTCCATATTGTAGCTTGTGGCTGTGACTCGCTGTGCGTTCATGCAACTGTGTAGGCTACATGTGTGTGTGTGTGTGTGTGTGTGTGTGTGTGTGTGCGTGTGTGTGCGTGTAGGGAGCATCATGCAGACTGCACAGAAATGAGAAGCTGGCAATATAGACGGGGCCCTTGCAGTTCAAATAGCAGCAAGGAAGATGTGCTTCCCTCTGCAGCTAATCTAATCGGGTCTGCCAAGTTGAGAGGGGGGGGAGGGGGGTTGGGAGACCCTTGGCCTTGTGCAGCCCACCTGACACGCTGTTCTTCCACATCCACGGGGATGGAGTGGCTAGATTCAGCGTGTGTAGAGCGGCCCCTGATTGGTCCCAGAGCTGCCTGTGACCTGTGATGCTGCCTACGCAAGATGATGGTACTTTACCGTGGCGCTACACATCAATCATCAATCTGAAGGTGGAGTCAGTGATTGTAAGCCAGTTAGGGTTGTGCCGATAGACGATGCCATCTGGGCATCCCCTGGGCCACCGTGCGGCAACACTGGCCTCACAGCAAGAAGGTCCCGGGTTCAAACCCCGGTCGTCCAGGCCTTTCTGTGTGGAGTTTACATGTTCTCCCCATGTCTGCGTGGGTTTCCCCCACTATCAAAAACATGTCACACTGACCTACATTCAGTGTCATGTGACCGGTGACACTGATCCAATTAGGAGTTGGTCCCCGGGCGCTGCACAGCGGCTGCCCACTGCTCCCTCGAGGGATGGGTTAAATGCAGAGAACGAATAATTATGACTTTGTGTATGTGTATGTGAAAATAAAAGCACATTTCGCAGATGGCTGACAGATCACAAAGGTTCGCAGGCAAAATAAAAATAGTGGCAAAGCGTTCAAAGTCATAAATGTTTACTGAAACACATTCAGACAAACACTGCGTAATACGCTTTCCGTTAAAGGCTCGCTCAGTTGCTGTAATCAAGATTCTCTCTCTCTCTCAAACACGCGTGCAGATACACTCGTGCCCTAGCTGTCAACCTGCGTAATATACATCACTATCTCTCCTTCTGCTCTGAATGTCTCCATTTCCCGTAGTTCTTTCCAAGAGATCTTTCTCTTCTCTACTGCTCCCTCCCATCTCATCCATTGTCCGTTGGGAGACGGCCTTTGCACACCTTGCTGCCGTTCTTCCTGCACCACGAGCCTTTGCTTCTGAGAGAGAGCAGCCTTGCTCCGGGCTAGTGTGCTGGTCCCTATTCCAGGGCCACTATGTCCCTGTGCCTGAGCACTGCCTTTGCTTGCTCAGTTGCTTCTGTTGAGGTCCATTTGCTCCCGGTAGCAAGGACGGATCCCTCCACTTGTTAGTGCCATTTTCAGGTAGGTTATATACTCAAAGTTGGCTACTGCCAGATAGGAGAAGTGGAACCTTTTTTCAGACACGTCACTCTGACTAGACCAGGACTATGCATAGGGCTTAGGGAGGAAAGGTAAGGAAGGAAACATGGTGTGTAGGGAAGGACGGTGCCGTCGCGTGGGCGGTGCCAAGCCCTGTGCAAACGTTCAATAAGGCAGGGCTTGACTTTAAGCATTTTCATGTACTTGTCCAGGTATAAAAGTTACTTGTCCGGGAAATAAAATAGTGACATTTTATAGTGTGAATGCCCCAAGGCATTTGTCCCCCTAAAGAAGGTGAGATGCAATAGAGGAATACTAGTCAATTTCACAATATGGAATTTAAATTACACTAAACTGTAACACTTATATTTACAAGACCTGTAAAACAGCCAGACTCTGTTGTTTAGTTTTCCTCATTGCAAGTTCAACGGCTGACTTGGTCATTGAGTTACGTTGTTGGTCGTCGTGGTAACATAATAAATGATGTCTGCCTATACTGAAGGTATTTTTCATTACTGACATACATTCTACTTGTCCGGTCGGGCAAGTAAAATCCTCCTGCTCTTGCCCCGGACAAGCAGACGAGCCTTACGTCGAGCCCTGAACAAGGTATATCTACAGATATACGCCATTAGGCCTTCCTGGATATCTAGTAAAGCCCATTGATGTTGGTCAGTATAAGCAACCATTCCGTCCGTACTGAAACAGCTCTAGTCAAAATCACCAATGACCTCCTCCATGCAGCTAACTCCAGCTTCCTACTCCTCCTAGAATGTCTGGCTGGCATTGGTATTGCAGGAGTTGTGCTATCCTGGTTCTCACAGGCCAACATCAATTTGTCCAACTTAAATCTCTCAAATCAGTGTGCTGCGGTCTCACTGGGTGTCCCCCAAGGCTCAGTGCTGGGTCCCCTGCTCTTTAGTATACATCCTAACTTTGGGCACGATCATGTGACACCACAACGTTGATTTTCACGGCTACACTGACGACACCCAGCTCTACATCTCAACCAAACCCACCTCATCCCTCCTCCCTCCATCTCCCTCACCACATGCCTCCAGGACATCCAGAGCTGGATGACTCTAAACGCCCTCAAACTCAATGGCAGCGAGACAGAGAACCTGCTCATTGTCTCCAAATCCACTCTCTCCACACAAGACAACCCCAGCCTGAACATTGCTGGTCTTCCCATCCCACTGTGAAAAGTCGTGGCGTCACTTTTAATAACTCCCTCTCATTCGAATCACACATCAAAACCATCACCTGGGCATTCTTCTTCCACCTCCAAACATATCTAGACTTAGTTTTTTACTTGAATTCTCAAGCACCAAAGCCTTCATCCACGCCTTTGTCACTTCCCGTATGGATTACTGCAACTCTCTTCTCTCTGGCATCCTAACCAAACTCATCAATAGACTCCAACTAGTACAAGAGCTCTGCTGCCAGGATCCTCACAAGCACAAGGCCAACAGATCACATCACTGCAATTGGGATTCAACTTCATTGGTTTCCTGTACAATTCCGTATAAAATCTCTCCTCTTCACATTGAAGGCTCTCCACAATCTGGCTCCCTCCTCTTCTCCTGCCATGTACTCCTTCCCGATCTATTCGCTCCTCCTCGTCACCCCCCATTCCACCTCTCCACCATGGAGGCCTTCAGCTGCTCTGCCCCCAGACTCTGGAATGCCCTTCCCCTGCACATACGCTACTACGGTTACTACGGTTACCTCCTTTGCTAAGCTTCTAAAAACCTGTCTCTTTAAAGTTTCCTATGACATTTGACCCTTGGTTCTACAGTTACTTGACACCCTTGCCCTGCCAATAAGCATGTATTATTAGTTTACTTTGTTTATTTTGTTTATTTTGTAAATATTTCCCAAATATTTTTGGTTTAAATGCGTCTTGTTTCTAGAATGTATATTCATGCCTTGGTCAAATGTTTATTACTACAGTATATATGTCTCCTTCAGCCAAAATGTTTTATATACATCTTTGTATTTGCCTATTTGCAATGTAAGATGTCCTTGAGTGTTTTGAAAGGCGTCCTAAATAAAATGTATTATTCTTTATTTAAAAATTAATTTCACACGCACACACTGACAAGGCAGAGTTTTATGGTTACAATGTGCACAGGATCCATACTAACTAGCAAATCGATCACCATGAAATCCCTGCTGACGTCCTCCACTGTTCAGCGTGGAGCTTTCACCTGACAAAGGCAGCTAAATCCCAAGATGCATTCTTGTGGAACACAGTCGCTGCTTGTTTTTAACTCCCAGTTCATTAATGGCCGTATTGCTTGTCTGAGGTGCTAATACCGATTTGAATGAAATGGAAAAGTTTTAACTGGGGATTGTTCTGCTACCATTCAGACCAGACATCTTGACAGGTTCGTGGCAGGTCATTTCTACATTTACAGTGCCATTATGTCAAATGGATCTCTAAAGATGAAGCTTTTATCAGCTGCTTGTTCCAAACCTGCTTCCCTTACCCTAAAAGCCACGTTTTAAACAAAACAAAAAAGTCATTATGCAAAGCAGGGTCTTAAAGGTGTTAACGGGTACTTATTTAAATCAGCACTTTGAAAGTTAAAAGGAGGATTACTCTGGAATCAGATGTGTGTTCGTGGCAGCTGCACTTAATTCTGGGTTTAGAGCTTCGTCGTCTTGCAGCAGCTGACACCAGAAGCCCCACGTCCCTCAGCGCTGAAAACGAATCACTGTGACATTTGTGAATAGCAGGTGGCGACTAGCTTAAGTCGTGGGTTCAGAGAGCGACGTCGAACCTGAAGACGAAGTCTGTGTGAAAATGAACAGGCAGCGTTATTTCTGTTATTACAATTAAAGGCCAATGAGCAGGATGGCGCTGGTGTCGGGTGAGTGGAGACGCCAGATGACATTGGTGTTAAATAAGACCTTAACAGCCTTTTTAATTTGTTACACGGAGCGAGAGAGAAAGGTGTGTGTGAGAAGAGGAGCCATTGAGAGGTCTTTTATCAGTTTAAGGTCACGTTTGGCCACACGTTTGATCACACGTTGATAACGTAAGTTGGTCTTTTATCTTCTCCACACGAATTTCATGTTTATGTGAACGAGTCTCAGAGTCCATGTCAGTCTTGTATATGTATATTGTATATGTATAAGTGTGTGTGTGTGTGTATATAAATGTTTGTGTATAGAATTTCAAAGCCACATACACACACAGTGTATGTATGTCCCTCGCATACATTTGTGTCAGTACAATAATGCGTTTGCCATCTCCCAAAACGCATCAGAAATGTTTGTGTAATCTTCTGAAGGCTGCATCTATGTGAATCTGTTCAATGGTATTGATTAGGCAGCATAATATATGCACATATATGATTATGCTATAATCAATATGTAGGTGTATTCCGTTTCCTGAGAATGAATCTTCCAGACTGCACTTCTCTGCGTTCAGGCCCACACGTGTTAACACGGCCTCTCCCTCACATTCAGCGAAGGCCTGAGTAATGGAAGATGTTCTGTCTAACAAGTGGTTTGTAGTGTTAGTCCTTATTGTTCCATATCAAACACAGCAAAGCTGATGTTTATGGCTGAGGTTGAGCGACAGGAGCTGGTAAATCATCTTGTTATTTCTTGCCTTCAGCCTGTAGCTTCCCTCGGTTCTTACGAGTGTGTTTTAGCAATCCCTCCTGAGTCTGTAAATGGTCTGCAGCCATAATGGATGATCTCTGACAGTAGGAGGAGGGGTGCGATCGCTAAATGCTTCCTGGCAGGGCTGAATGGGCTTGTGGGAGGGAGAGAGGGAGAGAGAGGGGCCGTGATAACAAAGCTAATATAACAGCAGTCTACACGCTACTCTATTTGCACATGTAACATCTCTAGGGGGGACGGGGGGGACGGGGGTGTTGCTTGGGAGAGGCACACATGTTAGTGCAGCATGGTGTCCCATAGGCCCGGCGTGGCACATGATGCATCTTCCATGTCTGAGTCAGGTCGGTCTTGGTTACATGAGGTACATAACTCACCCTGCCTCTGCCATATTGTCCCCTGTGACCCATGGTCTTCAGTTGGCCATTTGTCCCACATGGCACCATGTTGTAGTGCTCCTTCTTCATTTGGACGTCCCCCAAAGTGGACATAACAGCTTGTAACCTCCCAGTCCATCCATGCATGCTGCAAGCGATTGGTATGCTGCAAAGTGCACCGTGTGACCTACAGGGGCCTCGTGAGACCACCCTGGTCATGCCAGCTCCAGTCTGAGTTCATCTCCACTATCACGAGAGCTCTCGACTCCTTCAGAGAATGTATTTGGTACGTAGATTGCGTCTGCATGGTTTTGACAACATTTTTTTTCTGTTTTACCAGGCTGTTTTTGAGAGTATAGTTAGGTGTGGAATGACTGCTTGGTTTGGAAACCTTTCTGTGTCATTGAAATCTAAACTGTCTCGCCTAGTTCAAAATGCTATGAACATCACTGTTCTGAAGGGGATTCATCTCCAAGCTACTTTTGAACAGTGTGTTCTCACTCAGGTCATGAGAATTTTAGTGTGATTCTTCACATATTCTACACTCTCAATATGAGTTGTTGCCATCAGGGAGATGTTACAGACTTAAAAGATAGACATCGAATAGGTTCAAGAACTTCTTTGTGTCTGTATCAATTCCAATTTTAAATAAGAGTTTATAACTCTGATTCTTAAACCGATTGGGACTGGTTAGTATTTTAATTGTTGTTTCCTTATGGAAACAAAATAAAAAAATTATAAAAAGTTGTTGTGGAGGAAGGATGGAACTATGCTGATTGATGCTTTAGGTGTGTTTACTCTGTTTATGTTTTCTTGTGTATTTTAGTATCTATGTAATTCTGTAATATTTTGCATACTGTTGTGTCTAACTATATCTGGCTTGTAGAACCCAAAACAAATTTCCTTAAGAGGACAATAAAGTATCTATCTATCTGTCAGTCTGAAACCCTGATAGTAACAGTAACATAGCATCAGCTTGATTATATTGGCTTTGGGAGCTTTTCTATGGTGTAGCACTAACTAGACTCGACCAGTCGCTTTAGCCAACTTCATTATACACTGAGGACCGTACCCCATGGTCGCCATAGTGACTGCTATATTCGAAGCACTCATGCAGTAGATTGGTAGTCATTTATACTTTTGATTTTTAAATATGTCCCCACACTGATGGAATGTCCTTCGGTAGCTGTATGGGAACAGACTTCAAGCTTTGCATTGTGAGAATTGCCCTGGTACATTGATCATGTTGTCGACAACCAAGAATAATGTCTGCACCTCTCTTATGTGACGTAGTGCTGATGAAGACGCTGAGAATAGAGACAGTCTCTTATGTGACGTAGTGCTGATGAAGAGGCTGAGACTAGAGACGGTCTCTTATGTGACGTAGTGCT
>JAODUH010016419.1:14345-26943 GCA_027564835.1 Typhlichthys subterraneus | reverse complement strand
CCCCCCCCCCCCCCCCCCCCCCCCCCCCCCCCCCCCCCCCGCCCACTCTGCATTCTGGTCAATCAAAACATTTTGGTTTCAACCACAGGGGCAGCTGCATTAAGCAGTGTACCTTTTAGCCTTCAACAGACGCTATCTAATCATCGTAATTACCCATCACTCAGGCTAATCCTTTTTAAGGACGTAACAAGCGCTACAACTCCAACATGCGCAGAACAGCAGGCACGTCTTATCCCCACGGCACCCTATATTTGCATGATCATCCCTCATCCTTCCTCTGCTTCAGCATGAGCAGAATGTCCGCTATTTCCTGGAGTGTTTCCACCTCTTCTGAAAGCCTGTTAACTTTGCTGCCAGATGTGACCGCCTCCTCCCGCTCATCTTCTGTCGGGGCTTCGGCGAGGGGGGCATTTATAACTAGGCCTTGTTTCCGTCTGTCATCTTTGTACCCTCCATCCTGCCTGCTTCGCCCTAGGAGGCGGAGAACAAAAGGGCCATTTTATTTCAGAGGAATTTGCATAAAATCAATATCCAAAAGTGTCTGAATGGAGTTCTGAACATTCACAACTCCCAGTAATAAGATAATCTCCATCCTCGCCAAGATAACATCTGTAGGTGACACATTACATTGTTGCATTACAATAGAACGGGTTTCCTGTCAGCAAGAGCACACAATGTCTCTGCAAATGTGTATGGTAGGCAATGTGCAGACATGCATCAAATACATGTTCCAAAACAGTATCTTCACGACTAACTGAACGGAGCAGTGTATTTCCGTTTATAAATTACGCAATATATATTGTGGTGTTTTTGTTATACCTTGACCATCATTGTGAGCAACCGGAACGTGGCTATGGGGGTTCTGTGTGGTCCGTTTGCATTCAGTGTTGAATGCAGGATATGTGCTTATTGCAGAACTACTGGCTGACAGACCCTCAGCCTTATATCCCTCCCCCCATCTGTAACCCCCAGATGAGGTTTTCTGTGTAAACGGTAGTGCCGTACTATCTCTGAAGCCAGTCTGTCCCCTTGTGGTGGAAGGTTGTACTACACTGTGGACAGACGTGCTGTTTATGGCAGCTGGGTTGGTTTCCTCGGTAACGAGACTACACTGTGTGGAGGCATCAGCCATTATTTGGCACCAAGGGATGTTGGCCGTCTGGGTCGCTGCATGTCGGGTGTCCTTCTGAGGCATCTTGCAGACGAAGTCTGTGGACTGATATTGAGTGCCAATCTCTTTACGGACTCCAACAGGCTGGGCGATGTTCTGCGTCACTTGTTGTATATTACAACAATTTCCTGGGTATTGTGTCTGTGAGATGGGAACCATAATATGACAGAGCCCGTGTTGTGGAGCGCTCACTGGGCTATGGTTTGGGTGCAGGGTCTCCGCACTACAAGCTGGGCCCATATAGGACGAGCCTGTTTGGTGACACAAATGGCAGCCGTCTTCTTCCTAGCACAGGTTGAAAAGTGTCAATTTGGTCTTTGGTCAAGAGATAATTGGTGTTCCAACTGTTTCTAGCTCATTTCCTCAGCCAAGAGGGCAATGTTTAAATAAGAAAACAAATCAAACAATAAGGTTTAATAAACATTAACTGTTTGCACTGTATGCATGTGAATTCCTTTGAACTTACGCAATCGGAGTCTGAACTTAGGTAACCACCTCTTGGAGAGTAACTTGGAGATAATTCACAGCAAGTGTTGTCGGGTCCAGGACATGCTGCAAAAACATACTTTCAGTGGTGTATTTTCACTAACACACACTCAATGAACAAAGACTTGGCAGTTTACTTAAAACTTACAAGTTGCTTGAGGAGAGTTGGGCAGCTGAAAATAAAACACAACCACATACGATGTCTTTGAAAAGTCCAGAAAAGATGAGAATTCTTCAAATAACACTTTATAAAATATAGTCTTATTCACAGAGGTATTATAAAATTATCTTTCATACAAACATTTTCAAAAAGTGGTACACCTTTTTTGACGTGTATAGTCATTTTCAAGCCAGTTTTTAACATTATATTTGATTTTATTTGATTGAACCACCAGGTAAGGTTGTTAAGAATTTTTGGGGCATCAAACTGTTACCTGTGTATGTGATGTGGTGTCAGGGTTCCTGGAGTGTGCCTCCGCTGTATTTCTGACATAAATAGGGTAAACACTCTGTCAATTTACCTTTTAAGTCTGACTCATTTACTCTGTTACAATTATTTGAGAGAAAATTGTTTTTTAACACTTACTGTATTCTTGAAGATGTGCTTAGAGTTTCATCTTTAAGATAAATCTTTGATTTGCCTCTCCCAAAAATAGCAGCTGAAAAAATGTTCTCTGTTAAAGGACACAACGTTTTGTTTTCAGTTTTTAGTGGTGCTGAATGTGTAGTTTCTACCTTCAGTTCCATATTCTATGTAGACGTCTGTGAACAGTTCTTTTTCAACCCCTGCCTTAGCCTCTGACTGGCTCAGCATGAACTCCAAAATTGGTTCATTTTTCTCTGATTGGTTGAGAGAGAACCTAACGTCATTTGTTTCCTGTTTCCGGGGCTTTGTTCTACTGCAATGACAAGTGACAGCTCAGTGAGGTTCATGTACAATTGTATCAAGGTAAGTAATGTAACAATAAGATTTGATTCATTGTGTTGTTCACACTTTGGCTCTGGGCTTCCAAACAACACACGGGCCACTGTCGGTGTATCAAGCTGGTTATAGGATGTATTTGATCTTGAAGACCAGGGGGTTTGTTCTGTCATTAAACTTGATGACTGGCTGAATGGTTGAAACTGAGACAAACACAACATGAATTGAAGATTAAGACTCAAAAAGTATATCCAGCTGAGAAGATCACAGGCCAACCACCAGCATTGGCCACGATCACAAACCGATGTGGCTTAATGGTGACCTGCTAACAGTAAAATGATCATGACGTACGGTACCTTGGCTTGCTCCAGCCCTGAGCTATCCCAGTGGGGAGTGGAGCAGTGTGGATGTGTGTGGCCTCTTTGCTGCAGTTTTAGATCCATGGGAAATAATCCTGAGGAGATGGGTTTTATCTAGATGTGAATTTACTGAGTGCACTCATCTTGTAAAGGCCAACTGTTGTGTATAATTGTATTGTTAGCAGTTGATTATATAAGTATCTATGCTTCTATATTTTCCCTGAAAGCAAAACCATGCAGAGATTAGATCTAACACAATGGACAATATCAGTAGTATATTTCAGTTTTTTAATAAGACTGATTAAAATTAATTATGCACACTTTGCTCATCCCACCTTGACCTGAGGAGGCCGATGAACTGGAGAAGGGGCTTAGGGCGTTAATAATGTGTGACTGGTAGTCAGATGCACTGATATCTGAAAAGGCTGACTCCAGTACAGGTGAGAGCTGTAAAATAAAATGTGTTGCCAAATGACCATCTTACTCATTCATGTTGACGTAGCACAACATTTATTTATTTGATTGAGTATATGTGATACGACTGACCTGTTGGCACCTAAATCCTTCCTGAATGCCATTCTTTCTTTTTCTGGTGCCCTGAACACTAGATATTCTGCTAGAAACAAATACCGACACACACAAATATAGACACTGTGTTTGTATATACATTATATGGGATTAGTTCAACACTAAAAGCTAAATCTACATCTACAGTATGTACCTATAAGGCTGACTCTCAACAAAGTTCAGACGTGATGGTGAGCAAGGACTCATTGGGAGCACCAGGGGTTCATTTCTAATGCCCCTGGGACCTCGTATAGAACTGTTGAGGTTTGTTATCTTTGGCAGATCTGAAAGCCAGACACATGCAGAACTAACATGTCTACCATAGACTGTATGTCTACTTGCAAAAAGTACAGATGACAGCTCAGTGGGCTGTTATATATCCTTGCTAGTATCAAGGCTTAATTTATCTGCCACTATTTGTAAGGACTACCTCAATTCTCACCTTTATTTTCTTTCTTTGAAGCAATCTGGTTTACAATAAACAGCGTCATCAGGTCCATACTACTGGTGCAAGAGGCAGTGTCTTTAACAGAGGTTGGCAGCTGAATACCTAAGTTCTTTAATTTATTTTGCATTCTATTTTTCTCAAAGAACTCCTATATGGTAGTTGAAAGAGCAAAGTCGTTTAATTAACCTTGGGCAGTGTATTTACATTTATAGTACCGTACAACCAATGTCATCTATGTTTTAATGCAGTCTCACCCTCTGCTTTTTTACATCATGTCTCACCATGTACCGGTTCCTGTAAACGAAATATATAAGCTACATACACTACGGCATCGGTAGAAAGACAACGTTAACATATATCAGTTGAACTCAGTTCGACTACGGTGTATGCTTTTACCTTGAACCACCAACCCAGTTCATTTTTTTTTTAAAGACAACAGATTCTCAACCAGCCTTCAAGATCCGAATCAGTACACTGATAAATGCACCAATGAAGGGAGATAACCCTGTACTAATGACATGTAAGTTAATGACAAACCAGCGGCGGGTTGACCGCGTTAACTTGACCGTGCTAACTTGACCGTGCTAACTCGGCTAGCCTAGCCGCTTACTGGTCGATTTACAACGCGCGAGGATAACATATGTTCGCTCCTGGCCAATCAGACTCTTTACTGTACGTACAGTGTCCTCATTTGCATACGTAGAGCACGCAGCCAATCGTCTTCGTCCGGGGGCGTTACCTTGCAAAAGCGGAATGACGGAGTGACGGCAAAAAGCAGGATGTAGACTAGCGGTACATGTTTTTGTTTTAGGCCATCTTAACAACAGCACGCCATCACGTTATTTGATGTTTTCACCGCAGTTATTTTTGCCATTGAAACAGTTTTTCCGTTCAGTATGGCAACAGTAAGGATTATCTGCAAGGGCGACTAGGCTGGATCTAGATTTGCGAAAGGGGGAAGATGTCAAATATTCTTGATGCGGCGTCAAAAGTGAAATGGGACCGTACGACTGCGGCGAAAAGAGCCGTGTTCCTGGCTGCCGCTGCGTACGGCGTGAAAACACTGTACCCGATCATCTGCAAGCAGCTCGCCAAGAGGAAAAATTACAAGAACAATTCTCTTGTTTCTAAATCTGAAAATGGGTCTATCGTTTTAAACAGCTCGCACAATAATGCGCTGGAAAAGAAGATATCACCCGGGGTAAATGCTGAATTTTTTAAGCAAATCCTTGAACTTGGTAAGATCCTCTTTCCGAAGCTTGTGTCCAAAGAGCTGGGCCTGCTTTGCTTACATTCGGTTGCACTGATATCAAGGACGTTTCTGTCTATTTATGTCGCCAGTTTAGACGGTAAGATTGTGAAAACAATTGTTGAAAAGGATCCCCGGCGCTTTATAATACAGTTAATGAAATGGCTCCTCATTGCGATCCCTGCCACGTTCGTCAACAGCGCGATCCGTTACCTCGAGTGCAAGCTTGCACTGGCCTTCCGCACCCGTCTTGTGAACCATGCGTACCTGACCTATTTCACCGACCAGACCTATTATAAGGTCAGCAACATGGACGGAAGGCTCGCCAATCCGGACCAGTCGCTGACCGAGGATGTGATGATGTTCTCTCAGTCCGTGGCGCATCTGTACTCTAACCTCACCAAGCCTATCCTTGACGTGGTGCTCACGGTATACACGCTGACTCGCACCGCCCGCGCCAGGGGAGCCAACGCCACGGGACCGACGCTTCTGGCCGGGCTGGTGGTCTTCGTGACGGCCACGGTTCTCCGGACCTGCTCGCCCAGATTTGGCAAGTTGGTGGCGGAGGAGGCCCACAGGAAAGGGTACCTGCGCTATGTGCATTCGAGGATAATCGCCAATGCCGAGGAAATCGCCTTCTACCGAGGGCACAAGGTAGGCAGGGCACTTATTTAAGAATGCACCGGTTGCAGGGTTGTTATTAATGTAGGTTTTTCACAATTGCTATTGCCAACGTGTATAACGGTGTAGTGCTGCATTTATAAGATTTGTACGTTTCACGCAAACGTCAACATCAGTGAAACTGCGAAATTTGGAAGTAGGAGCTGGATGACCAGTACATATAGACTATCATCAAGACCCCGATGTGTTTGCATGTGAACGCGTTTTACGTCTACAATAGCATCTACGTTCTCTTTCAGGTGGAGATGCGTCAGCTGCGGAAGTGCTACGGAGCTCTGGCCAACCAGATGCATCTGATTCTTTCGAAGAGACTCTGGTATATCATGGTCGAGCAGTTCCTCATGAAGTATGTGTGGAGCTGCGCTGGCCTCGTCATGGTGGCTGTGCCCATTATCACCGCGACCGGCTTTGCAGACAGTGGTATGGCGTTTGGTTCCTCATAAACTTCTTAGGCTTTGCATGCATGAAACAATAAAAACCACAGTGATTGAAGTGAACACACATTTGACATAATACATTTTCAGTCACTAATTTTCTTTAATTTATATTAGTAGTATATTATATCAGTTTTATCTCCATATAGATTAGTTAAACTATAGGCTTTGAAAGGTGCTGCAGAGAATATTCTTATTCTTTTAACATATGTTTACTTGCCAGTATTTAATCTAGACCATTGTCAACCCAAGTCTCTTTGTCTGTCTATTGGTTTAAAGCAGAGTTCACATTGCAAATGTTTTGAATGTTAAAGGCGCCGCTACAATACAAGTTCTGATAATTACAGAGGCCAGCAGTTACCCCGGGCAGGCCAGCCTGTCTCTTTAAGCAAGCAAGGAGTGAGGGGAGCAGAGCTTTGTTTAAGTTTGTTCTGTGTTGCCGATCAAGTGGCTCTATTCTATTTACTTTGCTGGTCTTCAAACCACATCCTTTTGTGTTGTTTGCTGTAACGTCTAGCACAAGCGCGCGCACACACACACACACACACGGTACAATACAGTATAGCGCCTTCGGGCTGTCAGGTCCATTTCACCCAATTCCAGACACTGAGTGTTGGTATTTATTTCTAGGTTCTATTAGAATGACAACATGCCTGCAAGGTAAAAGGTATGGTGTGTGTGGTAAATAACACTGTTTCGTTCCCCTGCCTAGAGGCTGCAGATGGCCAGCCCCAGGTGAAGGTGAGCGACAGAACGGAGGCTTTCACCACGGCAAGAAACCTTCTGGCCTCAGGGGCGGACGCCATTGAGAGGATCATGTCATCGTACAAAGAGGTGATGGGCTAACCTGACATGCCAGATGGATTGTTGTCACAACTCCATCTGGGCAGCCGTCCATTGAAACCGCTTGTAAAGGGCAGGTCCTGTCAAAAAATACTTAGCCAATGATTGGATGAATCATCTGGTCATTTTTGCTGTCGGAACACAGCCAAAATCACTGCCCGTATTGCTATCGGTATGACGCTAATTCGTAAATTCAGTTGCTATTCTGACACATTTGCAATAATTTCTAGACTTTCCTGACTGATTCTCACGGCGAAATTAAATTGAATCTTAGCGAGATCAGTAGGCTAGTGATTGGCCTCCCCAATTAGCTCCCCCCCCCCCCCCGCACACACACACACCACCATCATCCCATCCCTTTCCACAATGTTTGTGTTGTACAGTAGAGACAACATAATAAAGGCTCACGAACTATAGTAACTATTGTCAGAGTTTAATATTTTGCTTTTAGACAGTACAGTGTGTAATCTACTGTATTCAAATCAAATATCAGTCTGAATGCTCCTCAGCAGTCCACAGGAAACGATTGCCTCTTTGTTATTTATTTTTTATTTTAGCTGGCTATATGGCCAAGGTTCTCTCATTACAACATAGTTATGATTACGTTATGTTTTACACCTGATTTTGGATTAGATTAGATAGATTAAATGCACATAGTAGTATATCATTCTGATGCAATAAATGTTTTGAGTGAGCTCTTGAACCTGGCGAATGGGTTTCCATTGTAGTGTTAGGTCAAATAGATTGGCTTTATTGCATCTACTGTAGATGTGAAGTGTGTATCAGTCTTTTTAAGATTAGGGAAACACATGCAATATGTTCATCACTGTGGGTGAAAGGGCACCCTGACCCTTGTGTTGGCTTTCTGACAAAGTAAGAAGTACCAAGAACTGCCTAATTTCATCATACACAGGAGAGCAATTCTCTAATGGATTTCAAGGGATGAATTTGACATGTCTCCAACCAACTGTTGACTTTGGTCCTTAACATTTCAGTCCACACTCTAGTCCAGGTTAGCAGGTAGCAAAAAAGATAGCAAACCTCATATGAAAAGACTGTAGATTTAATTGGATCGGTTACAACTATTCAATTGTCACCGATTTCCAATCTCTTTATCGTACCGGTGCCATCACTACTCAAGTCTTTCTTGTAAGACATGAGTTGGAGTTTAATAGAAGCAAACAAACAGAGGGCTCAGTTAATGGCCTGGTTCAGTGAGCCAGCAGCCAGGTCTCTCGATTCAGTTTATCAAAGAAATGTCCATTCATGCATTCCCTCCTTGGCTGAGGTCTCTAAAGGCCGTGACCCACCAATGCTGATGCAGCCGACGAGACGACTCACGATTGGTCGACTGGGGGTGATCTCCTATACCACATGCGTCCAACCTAGAAATACACTGACCAAACACTGTGTTAGACTATACAGGTACTTGCTCAATGAAAACATGGATTATTTATATAGTCAGTCATTCTGGAGAAAGCTTGTTGATATTTTTGAACTAATCTAAACAAAACGCCTCTCCCTTCAATGCCGTAAGGTGCTCCCTTAGAAGCTCAACCCCCACACATTGAGCATGTATTGTCGTGGCTGGGATAGTCTTGTGTGGTGCAGTCTGCCCCACTTTGTTTGTGTTCCTATTTACAGAGCCAGGGCTGTGTAGAAGCGGGTGGTTGGCGGTTGTTTGATACGAAAAGTGTATCATCTACCAACCACTGACTTGACCTTTTTAAGATAATTTGTATGATAGTTCGCCCGTGACGACCTTTGCTGCTGACCTCTGTACCTCGACGATGGTCCAATCAGAGCAGAGCAGCCACCGTCCCTCCCCCTGCGATGGCTGCTATTGGCCTAGTGGATGGTAGCAGGTTTATCACAGTGGCCGAGGCACACATTAGCTTGTTTGTATGTTTATTATTATTATTATTATTATTGAGGTTTTTGAGTGCCAAGTACTCCGAATATGATTTGTGTGTGTGACCCTTCCCGCACTTCATTATCTTAGTAGTCTTTATTATACTTTTAAATAAGTTATACAACCTATGACCTAGATGGTCTCCTGCTTGATTGTATGGAAGACCTTCAGGCCCTTGATAAAGCCGGCAGCCAGCGGCCAATAAAAGGCTGTGCTTGGGATACACAAACATCATTTAGGTCATGATCACTGCGTGCACAAAGCACTCTGCTGGATTAGAAGCGACAAGCCTTTGCTTGCAGGCACCAGCGCTGCTTGTGGCACAGTATGGGGTTGGCTACACATTCCTAGCACTGTGCACTCGCGCATGCTTCACACAACACCTTGCCTGATGTGAATGTGTTCACGTTGTCACGTGAGTGAGTGTATGCGTGTGTAGAAATGGTCACATCGCCCTTTGACATGCCTCAGCTAGTGCACTTGGAAAGATAACCTGTGTGAAACTATTTATTATGTAAGGCTGGCTCGTTGCTTAGTGCCTCCGCGACTAATTGGGGTTTGTAGTTTTGCTGTTGTAAAACGCATTTTATGGGTGTTTATAAGTATACAGTATATGTGTGATTTATAGAGAATGGAGGAGGGGAGTTGAGGAAGAAAGTGGAGTTTATATGGTGTAGCCCCAACACGTACACTGAATCACAAAGTCCTGCTGGTTTTCTGGGTCTCGTGAAGCAGATTCCTGGAAAATGTGTTGTTTCATGAACTGGCTGTGTCAACAGCAGGCTCTTCAGGGAACAGCGCGAACATTCAGTTCATATTGGGGTTGTTGGTGCTCAAAATGTGAACTCTCATCGCCACCATATACCGGCCGTATCATATTTTGAATCGGTGTCTCTCTTTTGTCAAGATCTTGTATATTCAGTGAGCCACAATAAGACAGCATGTGGCAGGCTAAACTAATTTTAGAAATACTCACGGGACGAGGGACACTTGGAAAGTTGTCAGTGCCAATTGTGTGAAGTGGGTCAACTCAACTTTATTTACAGCTATGCATATATGTTTAAAACTATGTATATTTTGTGTTTTTCATCAAACTGCTTGGACAGTATCTCTCTGATGCCTGAATAAAATTCACCAGGTGTCAATAAAGTGGTATGTTAATGTTCGTAGCTTTCCCCTTGTGGTGGAAAACAGCATTACAAAGACATTGTTGTTGTTTTATTGTGGAACCATGGGGGTGCATGACCCTCCCGCACCTGTGAGAGTGAGCTGAGTAAGCTCACACCCTTCAACATCCTCCCCCACCCTCGCTCCTCCACCCTTATAGGTTTTATGGATAGTTGTGTATACATTAACAATGAGCTGGCGCTGTGAATGTTGTGTTCTGGGGGATCTTGACTCATTTTTGGCTCCAGCGGCTATTGGCTGCTTGTTTGGCACATGTTTCCACCAATAAGCCTTCACACAAGAGATGAGCATGGGCTGAAATACTCAGATGAGAACAACAAGTGTGAACTGTCTCTCAAACATGCGCAGTTGGTAGAAAACAGTGTGTGCCAAACACAAACACCACCGGCGTGCATGCAGACACTGGACAGGCAGAACCTTCTAGTAACAATAGGATTGTGTGGCTGCGTTTTGGTTCAGGAAGTAGAGTTTGACCCCCATACCTCTCCCCTACTGTTGCTGCATTGTCTGACAGGTCACAGAGCTAGCTGGCTACACTGCACGGGTCCACAACATGTTCCAGGTCTTTGGAGAGGTCCAGAAAGGCATCTACAAGCGCTCCTCTCTGGCAGTTACTACAGGAGAGGAGGAAAACAGGAAGCCAGGGATGCATATCGATGGACCGCTGGAGATCAAAGGTAGGCCAGCATCTACAGCTCTGTAAATAATGAATAGCACTGCAGACATTTCTCTGGTTTTATTATTTACAATTTTTTTTAATTTTATTTACATGTAATGTGTATTTTTATATTTATCTTCTTTTTTTATTTCTGTTATTTAAAAAGAAAATATTTATATTTACATTTATTTTGAAAGAATTCAGTGGCGTAATTGTTTTGCAGAGCTGTATCTCATTGTGCATTCTGCTTTGGCTGGGAGGGATACATCCTATTCCCCACACAGCTTTCGTTCTTCGGCGTGTTAGTGTCTCTCTGGGACAAATGGCCACTGATCCCTAATCTCAACAGGCTGACCTTTAACATTCAGTGGTTGTGTGTGTGTGTGTGTGTGTGTGTGTGTGTGTGTTCTCTGGCCAGGTAAGGTGGTAGATGTGGAGAACGGTATCGTGTGCGAGAACGTCCCCATCATCACTCCCAATGGGGATGTGGTCATTTCCAGCCTGAACCTCAAGGTGAGACAGCTACGCTTCCCAAGTTAAGAGGGGCCCGTTAAGCGGGAAAGATGCATTATCCCGGCATACTCCACAGCATTTATACTTGCTTTGGACGGGAGCTGAACGCGTCTGCTAAATGACATACTTCATTCAGAATGTAATGTCCTTTATATAGTATTCATTATTTTTCTCCAGCCTGCATTGCATCAATGCAACTGTGCGTTAAAAATAGCAAGCAAAGGAACAAACATTTGCAAATGTTTTCAAACCGTTTTTCATTTGCTTTGAGTTCACTGCATACCTTTTCAAACGCACAAAATGGAGATAGTTCTCTTATTGGTTCAAAACATCTGAGCAGCTGTGACAGTGAAGTTGTAGTTGTAGAAAGTAGGCACACGTTTATCAGTACATTTGAAGAGATGCATATTTTAGTAGTTGCAAACTCCTACAAGACAACAGTTACAGCTTCTCATGTTCTCCATTGCAGGTGGACAGATGTTAATCTACAAATCACTAATTCAGACACTCATATGCCCAGACACTCGGATAAAGATGTTTACTTATGGGAAATTTGTCTGCGACAGTAAAATCGCTTAAAGTTGTTAGGTGTAAGGCCGACATAAGGAAGAGGCATGCCCAGATGGGAATTATCCCAGAAAATAAACAGTTTTTCGGTTTTATTTAATATTCTTACAATAATGAAGTTACGTTGATCATTTCCATGATTGTCATAATCATTCCTTAGCATTAGCTATATGAATGAAATGCACTCTGTGGCCGTTTAACTCTCATCACACATACCACACCTACAACTAAAGCATATTTAAATAAAAAGAAAATGGTTTAATTTTAAAGTTAAAAGAAAACCCATTTTCCTAATTTTGCCTAATTTGAACGTGTGGTTTGTCTCACCATAAAAGAAAGTAAAAAAGGAATAAAAAAATATATATTAAAAGAAGAAATGTTCAGGGGGACTAATGCAGTCTGTGTGTTCCAGGTGGATGAAGGCATGCATCTGTTGATAACGGGGCCTAACGGCTGTGGGAAGAGCTCTCTGTTCAGGATCCTCGGCGGCCTGTGGCCTGTGTACGGTGGCCTGCTGCACAAACCCTGCCCCCAACACATGTTCTACATCCCACAGAGGTACACACACACAGACATTGTACATCCCACAGGGGTACACAC
>JAODUH010016419.1:0-14245 GCA_027564835.1 Typhlichthys subterraneus | reverse complement strand
ACACAGACATTCTACATCCCACAGGGGTACACACACACACAGACATTCTACATCCCACAGGGGTACACACACATACATTCTACATCCCACAGAGGTACACACACACAGACATTGTACATCCCACAGGGGTACACACACAGACATTCTACATCCCACAGGGGTACACACACATACATTCTACATCCCACAGAGGTACACACACACACACAGACATTCTACATCCCACAGGGGTACACACACACACAGACATTCTACATCCCACAGGGGTACACACACATACACACACACACAGACATTATACATCCCACAGGGGTACACACACATGTGAGTTTCTCCTTGCTGTGTTTTTTCCACAGGTAGTACACACACACACACACACTGAGGCACAAAGAGCAGTCCTTTTATTTTGTTCATCTTTAAATGTATTTTGCATTTGCATTCATTTTGTGAACAAATCTCTCTTACATAAAGTGTCTATGAATCCGATATCTGTGTCCCAGCACACGTAATGTAACAGGCACTCTTTGGGATTTTACCATTGTAGCAGAACTAGTAATCTAAACCACCCTAACTGGATCTGTGTGTGTGTGTGTGTGTGTGCGTGTGTGAGATTGTGGGGGCTCCAACATGAATCCAAAGCACTCTCTTTAGTGAAGCATTTCCCACCCAAGCCAGGTTAACACTGTTGGCTTTCTCCTGGAGTGACCCAGGGGGTGTGGTTCGCTCAGAAACATGACTCCCAGGAAGTGGCTGCGTCCCTATTCACAGTTGGGTCAGAACCACTTTATGCAAACGTTGCTCCGGTTAAGACACGCAGAGCAACAGGTCTGTATATAGGCTGTATCTGAGGCACAACACCAATACTTAAATTAAACCCCACAACGACACTACCAAATGAAGCAGGTGAACATTTCAAAGCCTTGCAAGCCTTGTTGAAAACTCCCCTCTGTGCCCTGGTGAATATTTAATATAACAGATGAGACAGCTTGCCCCTGCAACAGATTACATACACACATACACACATACATACATAAACACACATACACACATACATATACATACATACATAAACATACACACATACATACATATACACAAACACTTACTGAAAGTGACAATATCTTTGTCTCCAGGCCCTATATGTCCATTGGCTCTCTGCGGGACCAGGTGATCTATCCGGACTCTGTGGAGGACATGGCCTTTAGGGGCTTCGGTGACAAAGACCTAGAGGCCATCTTGGACATCGTCAATCTCAACCAGATTGTGACAAGAGAGGGAGGTAGGGAACAATGGCGATGTGCATGTGAGCTTTTAAACATGGCGGTGTGCGTGTGAGCTTTTAAACATGGCGGTGTGCGTGTGAGCTTTTAATATGTCGGCGTGCGTGTGAGCTTTTAATATGGCGGTGTGCTTGTAAGCTTTTAATATGTCGGCGTGCGTGTGAGCTTTTAATATGGCGGTGTGCGTGTGAGTTTCAAGCAAGGCACAACATTTACATTTTGGTTTTGTATACGATTTAACTAGCAGTTTGCAAGAGCTAGTATACATTTGAGATGTTATACAATTTGATTATTTAGCAAAACCTCTTGGTTGTATCTGTTTTCAGGCATGTGAATTAGTAGCTTTAATAATATTGTTATTATGATGTGATTGAAAGTGTAAATGGTTTGTTTGGGATCAAGCCTTATGTGGTACGTAATGGAAACGTTTATGAAACTATTTACTTTTAGGTAAGCTCATAACATTACAAAAAAAACATAAGAAGGCATATTGAGAGACCCCAAAAAGTAGTTTCTGGAAACCACTGGGAACGTATCTATTGTCAAACTGACTTAGTGTACCAACGGGGGACGTTATGCTTTCTACGTTCAGGAATGATTCAGTGTCGTCTTTTACAACATTTGTAAATAACATATTTCAACATTCATGCGCCCCCACATTTACACGTCCTGAATAGAGCTGGGACGTCAAGTACGTCCAGAACACGTTTTCGTATAACATTATGGGGACTTAATTGGGTACTAAAATAACTTTGCAGCCACGTCCAAGGACGTAACTTTGTTAGCTGGGTAGTTTACTCTAAATCTAATTGGCAACCATTCTCTGCTCATTGGCAAACAAACAAGGCCATTGTTTTTCACAAAGCGTATTTCCAGGGGCTATAAATGTATGAATGACTGCACTGTTTGCATACCTTAAAGGTTCTGCTCAAACACATTGCACAATGACATACAATAATAGCCTAGTTTCTAAAGCCATGCCAACACATTCATGCTTTTTGGTTCAATACAAATCTTTGGTTAAACAAGACAATAAAAAAATGCAGGTGAGGTTGGAGATATTCAGTCCAAACAGGTTAAATATTTTAACAGATAAAGTTGTTACTAGATGTTTAAACTGGACTTTTGGTATTGCGAGTCGAACAATACAACTCACTATTTTATACATGTGACTATATTATACTAATCTCTCACACCTGTGATGAGTTTCTCCCTCTCTCACTTTCTCCCTACAGATGGGAAAACCACAGTGAGAAAAAGCCCTCATGATTTGACATTTTTTTCTATCACGTCATCATGCAGTAGCCTGGTTCTGCCTGACTATTTCTCTCGGTTAATTTTTCTCTGAGATTATAGTCTGGAAACCCTGTTTGCATTATCATTTTCACGTCCACCCCACTGGCAGACTAAAGGTAAAGGTGGGTTAGTGAGATGATGTTGAAGTCGAGCGTTTGTTTCCAAATGGTGGTAGAGCTAGATGAGGCAATTAAAACAGTTGTAGCTACGCCGATTGGAGGCTGCTCCAATAGTTTCTAAATTACCACTAGTCTACATCCTCTAAGAGGCAAAGACGACCAACATATTCCTATAGAGCGTGGCCAGAGCCTATTCACCAGGTGCATTGTGCCGTACAGTACAGAGCTCGGCTCTGAGTGCTTCTTCTTCTGCGTTCCCACAGGATGGGATGCCGAGCTAGACTGGAAAGACGTGCTGTCTGGAGGAGAGAAACAGAGGATGGGCATGGCCCGAATGTTTTACCACAGGTAAGACTGAAGTTCATAATTTTAGCTCTCAGCTCCCAAAATCAGTAGTTGTGAAATAAATAACAAACCACAGCAGGATGAAAGGAAGTTTTTGGATTGTTATTAGATTATATTATTGTGAAGTGTTGCTATTGTCACAAGCCAAGTGTTATTATTAAGTTGATCGGGTTCAATCTAAATTGAAACTTAAAAAATCGAACAACTTAACTACAGGACTGAACCAATAAAACCACTACACATTTGGTATTCAACATGCATTTAAAATATGACACAATCAAGACAAATACTTTCTACATTATAAACCACTGTTCATTGCTTGCCCATACTGTATTTCTGCATGCGCCACCTAGTGGTACAACAGTACTGGTGTAACGACCAGCATTCAGTTGAATCTGACATGTAATTTTGGATGAGTTAGTCGGAGAGTAGTCTCAGCCTCTTCTGCCCATTAGCACTACATCACAAAAGCAACTCTGTTGACACTTGACACAGGACTCTCTGACTTTTTTGAAGTAATTGTGTCGATTTCCATTGGCTGTTAGCA
This sequence comes from Typhlichthys subterraneus, assembly GCA_027564835.1. Classification (NCBI taxonomy): domain Eukaryota; kingdom Metazoa; phylum Chordata; class Actinopteri; order Percopsiformes; family Amblyopsidae; genus Typhlichthys; species Typhlichthys subterraneus. The sequence goes on along the minus strand of JAODUH010016419.1, from coordinate 10,658 downwards.
TTGTCACTCAGTTGTTACTCAGTATGTATATGTCATTTCTGGTGCAACGCTTGTGCAGTGCTTTATTTGCTCATTTAAAATTTAAAATGTATTTGAAGCCGTAACCGTAGCCTACACATTTCACAGATTTACAAGACCTGCAAACAGCCAGTCTTGTTGTTTAGTTTTCCAAAAATTCCTCATCGTAAGCTTAACGTCTGACCTGGTCATGGAGTTGCGTAGTTGGTCGAGGTGCATGTCAGTCAAAATACCTTGATTGTCAAGTAGGCGGGTACTGACTTAGCCAGCGCTGTGTCCCAGAGTAGACGGAGAGTGAATCCTGCCTCTTTTCCCTGTGTGTGTGTGCGTGTGCGTGTGTGTGTGTGTGTGTTTGTGTGGGGGGGGACAGGCCAAAGTACGCCCTTCTGGATGAGTGTACCAGCGCTGTGAGCATTGACGTGGAGGGGAAGATCTTTCAGGCTGCCAAGGATGCTGGCATCTCCCTTCTGTCCATCACACACAGACCTTCTCTCTGGTAAAGGCGCACGCACGCATGGAAAAAACCCTGTTCAACATGTTTTGTCTGTAATGTCATTTGGATAACGAGAAAAGAAACAAGAAACTTGGGCATTGTCTTGTTTCTTCTTTCTTTTTTGGTTTCTATTTTATTTTATTTGACATTTCATTCTTGTTTTTCTAGTACATTTATGAAGCATTTACATGCATGCAATCCCTTAATTGTAAAGCATTTTGAGTTGCAACTCCTGTAGGAAAGATGCTTTAGAAATAAATTGTATTATTATTATTAATATTATTATTAACATGCTATGGGCTAAATTCATCCCGTTATAAAACTACCCCTCATCCCAAACTTTCTACCTCTCTCTCTCGCTCTCTCTCTCTCCCTCCCTCTCTCTCTCTCTCCCTCTCTACCTCTCTCTCTCCCTCTCCCTCTCTCTCTCATTTCTCCCTTTTCTCTCTCTCTCTCTCTCTCTCTCTCCCCTCTCCCTCCTCACGAAGTACCACACCCACCTGCTGCAGTTCGACGGGGAGGGGGGCTGGCGGTTCGAGCAGCTGGACACCGCCACGCGACTCTCGCTCAGCGACGAGAAGCAGCGGCTGGAGTCGCAGCTCGCCGGCATTCCCAAGATGCAACTGCGCCTCAACGAGCTCTGCAAGATCCTGGGGGAGGATTCTGTGCTGAAAACGGTCGAGGAGTGAGACTGAATGGGGGGGGGGGGTGAGGGTGAGAGATGGAGACACAGGGTTCCGTTAGTCCTTTTATTTTTCTTTGCTTTCTTCCTTCTTCTTGCCTGGAACTTTCTAATGGAACATAGCCAGCTGGCCTTTCACCATCTTATCCTCTTTGTCAGAGAGAGAAGGGCGATAGGAGGAGGAAATGCAAACTGTTCTCCACCGACCATTAGCCTACACAGTTGTAGATTCTTACAATTCGTTTGGTTTTAGCCTATGTTCTTCTAAAGGTCCACTGCTACAGGGTCATTGAAACGGCTAAACGGAACAGCCTGTTTCTCTGAACAGCTGGACAACATTATTTATTATCTAGCACTTTAGAAGGATATTTTAGTTTTGTTCGGTTGGATGTTAGCTGTATTTTAGCTGGAACTATTTTTTAATTTTAATGTATAACTACTAAATGATACCCAAAGCAGTATTCCCCACTGATTTCTATTTGATTGTGCAGAAGCCACCTTCGTCCCAACCTCAATAATTTTAGTTTCATGTTTCATGCTGGGCCAATATTTAGCAATCTAATTGGATGTCTTGGCTCTTAGATGCTGGTTTGTAATTTCATTTTATTTTTTTTTATAACAACCAACGTGGTTTAAAGATATGAACTGTTATATACCTAATAACATATGTCTTGATGTTAATATCATGACATACTATGAACATTAATAATTCGCCGTGCAGAACGATACAACAATCATTAAGTTAACAAGCCATGTGTTAGGTAAAACAGCTAGTCAGAAAATAATACAAATTGTAAATGTTATTTTAGTCCATTACATATAGACCAGTCACTCCATTTCGCAACATGACGTGCATTTTAAACTATAGAGTAGTAGTGGAAAGCGGTCCTTATAGGCGGCAGCCCTAAGTCAAACCTACATCACTGTTTTTCCTTTTATTCCATGAGCCACAAGTAGTCCAGGCACGGTGAGATATTCATGGGCAGCCTTATCACGCAACACTGCCTGTAGTGTCGTGACTTGCCAATGCAGACACAGGATCACTCTAACTTTATCCACATAAGCTCCAGTTATAGGTATACAAGTATAACTGATTCTGTGTCTGGGGAGGTCAGGGGTGTGGGGGATTCCCAGGGCCTATTTTGCAGGGTCGTGAAGCAAGCAGGTCTTTATGCAACCTAGACACAAGTGGTTTGCTGAGAGAATACTAAAAAGATGAGGCCCCAATGTGGTGGGCCATCCCTGCTTTGCAGTCTGTGCCACACGCACACACACACAAACGCACACGTGTGTAAGGACATTTTATTTTGTTAATAGAGGGTGGGCACTTGTGTCCGCTGTGTTTCAGAGACCTCCTATGAATCTGTTTTATCAGCAGATATGTTGGCTGTTACTATAGAGATGCTATGTACAGTTCTTCAACAGCTGTCTCAGTGTATTTATGGTTATTAATGAATGATATGCTGTTTGGGAAAGCTTTTCTAGGCAGAGTATTGAACTAGTTCAGACTTTAGACTTAAAGGATTGAAATGCCCCATACATACCATTGTGGTATATTAATATTAAAACATTTATGGGCAGAGTTTAGGGCCGGTTGCAGAACATAACCACTAACTGCCCTGCAGGTGTGAACAGGAGAGGAACTGTAATGCAATTACATCTGATTAATGCATTCAAAGTAATAAGTGGAGGTTTAAATTAAAATATTATTTTATGTATTTGTTTGAGTCTGTTATTTGCTAGCAACTTATCTTAAGTTGTACTACTGTGAAGGAGGTTATAATATCAATATTGTGTGTGTCACTATTTTGCTGAGTTGGATATAAGGACGGGTTTGGCCGCAGCTTCAACTCAGTATTTATATATTTTTATTCGTGGGTCAGATCTGTGTACGTGTTGATTGTGCATTGAACAAAGAATTGCCCGATTGGACGGCTATACCCTGATTCTTGACCCTGATGAAGTGCGGCCATCGAGGGTGTGTACGATTATATTTGAAGAAAATTATCAGGTGGACCAGACCCTATCCGATAAAAAACAGCTAACTGATATAGAGCAAACATGCCATCTCCTTTGCCTGGCACTGGAAGTATTTGCTTTTTGTAGAATGCCAATTTTCATCTTGTGGTTGGGCTAACGTTTACAATGAAAATGTTGCTCTATTTGTTTGAATATCACTTTAGCAGATGACTCTTTGTTAATGTAAATGTAAAAGAGAACAGACTGCTTACTGTCCAGTAGAAGTCTTGACGTCTCTTTTGAAGTCCTTGCTAGGGAACGGTCCAAATAGTTGCAGAACTAAGAAACCCACAAAGCTCTCTGAGAACAGGGCTAATTACATTTCGTAACTCTACTCAAGTACAATGTCATATGTTAATGTATAACCTTTTAAAGGTAAAATGCCACTTTTTTGGTACTAGTTTACTGTTCTACTAGGTCTCAGTGGACAATCCGTCTCATCAGCAGCAGAATATGAACAAGTGAAATGCTATATTTAAAGATTAATTCAACTAGATTAATTACTTTGAAAAATCAGTGTAAAGAAAAGTAGATTTTATATTACATCTGCATGTCCAAATCAAGCAACATTCTTGGTCATGTAGTTATTTTGTTGCATGGGTTATCTAACCAATGCTTTTGTCAGATATTTTCTCCATTTAGTGTGCAGTTGTAACAAATTAGAAAATGTCCTAGTTTGCAATCCTAATCTTCTGATAGTGGCTGAAACATTACATCCATATACAACTAGAGACAAAAGTAACATTTCTAAGGGTATTATAAATGGCATGCTCTATATATATGCAATATATATATATAAATGATGTAACCCTGAGCAAATAGGAGCCCTCTCATTTAGAGTTTTTAAGACTTGTATGGGCATTCTTGTTCTCTTACCTTAAAATTACCTGTTTTTTCTTTCCAATATGTTTATGTGCTTTCACTCAAGGTCACCGCCCACTGAAGGCGTCGTTCTTCGGTGCGTCAAGGAATGCAACGTTCCAAAGGTAAAATCTAATTGACGAAGGAGCTCAGAAACCTGCAGATATTCAATGCATGTTTATGGCTTGACGCTCAAGAAGAGTTCTAAACTTTGGCATCGACGTGCGTGCATCAGACGCTGCCAGTGGGCGATGCCCCCGTTAAAATGAACTAGTTTTAAAATCCTGGCGTCTCTTAACGCGCGTCGACACCTTCAGTGGGCGGCGGCCTTCAGACTCTGTTGAGTGGTAGGAATGAGCAAAGACATATTCAGTGCTGCTGAATGACACAGAGTTTGAAAGAGGCACTTTAAACCGACAATGCCTGGAATTAGTTAAAAAACGGTAAATGAAAATGTCAATGATTGTGTGATTGACTCAAATGGTATAATACATTTTCTGTCATTGTTGTTTTTTTTTTCTCACTCAATATTTTATAACTGAGCTGTAGGCATATAGTTTGTGAATAAAACACATGGTTTGCCTTGTCAGAGATGAAGAAATTGCTAATATGATTGTTTGTTGTTATGGTGATTGTTGATTGTACCTTTTTAATTCGCTTTTTGAGTTAAAAATGACCGGTGTTATTAAGCCTGGCTGATTTGGTCCTATTCAAACCATAAATTAATTCAGGTTCATTTAAACCTTTTTTCTAATGCAGTGCTTTTGATGCTTTATTAAAGCACATGTTTGACATTTCATAAAGTTTAGATATGCTTTTGCCCTCTGTTTGGAATGTACCAGTGACCAGTCTAAATATGCACTTTCAAGTTCCTGTGCCAGCCAGCTCTTGAATTAAAATAGATCTAGTGTCAGGCTTGTGATAGCTACTGTTGAAGTATGTGCTTAAGAAAAAATCAGTTTTTGTTGTTTTACCAAACAGGTAACTTTCTCATTCTTATTCCCCCTTCATTTAAATCTAAGATACCACAACATAGAACAATCACTCCAATATATGGTCTCTCAAGTAGCCTTATATACTGCTAAATGATAATAGGTATATTTTATTTTATTAGATCGATCATGTACTAGAAACAAATATGATATATGTGGCAACTTCCTGTGTTAGATATTTGTCCATTACAATGATTCAAATGTATTTTAATTTGAATGCATGGAAAACATGTAGGCCTACAGAGGGATATCCATTGTGTTGAGGCCCATTATGCTTAAAATATTTTCAAAACTCTCAATCCAAATTTTATTTTTTTTTGTTTTGTTTTGATTTGTTTATCCTGTCAAAGATGCCATAGTTGGGAATGCCAACATAACCTATAGATACAGGAAAAGGGCATTCCTTATTTCTTTCTAACCTCTCACCATTTTGACTTCATTTCCTTTTACCTGATGTAATTAAACCCATCTAAGGAATTGTTTTGAAGTAGTTAATTTCAAGTAGTTCATCATCAACACAAAGATAATATTTTCAAACGTGTAATAAGGTTATTTTACTATAGGATTGTACTTTCTAATTCATTTTCATTGAAAGTCTATTTTTGTTTAAACTCAAGAGAATACAGCACATCTAACAGCAGTTGATGATGTCATGTCTGTGGAGTTGAGTAGTATAAATAGTTTGCTGGTAGTATCAATCCACAGAAAGAGTATAACCTTACTTTATCGTTAATAAAACCAATTGTTTAATAATTGAGAAAGTGTAGGTAATGGTAATATGAAGCATAAGACTTAGCAAAATACTATTATGTCCCTACCCCTTAGCACTTACCACTAACAAAAAGTAATATTCTATACTTTAATAAATTAATATAAATATTGTATATATATATTCCACTTTAGTACAAGAATGTATTGACATACTATGACCTCAAGATAGCAGCATGTTCAACTTTATATAGGCTAGTGAAACCCTAACGTCACGTTTATTGATTTATCTGAGAAGCAAAGTTGGTCTGGTCAAACATGTAATTTTAATGTTTTGGTTAGTTAGTTCTGTGATTCAGTTCCAGATAATAAAAAAAAGAGCTACCTACCAATATATTTAATGACGAATTGGCATTAGTTCATAAGCTTCGATTTAAACCACTAGGTGGCAGTAGCCTACCTACACAAAGGGAATTACAATTTCACCCTTAGCTAGGCATAAAAGGCACCAAAAGGAATATGTCCATCTGCATATGTGTGTTTTTATTTTAATATTTTACTGCAAAATAATATCCATTCATGAAATATGTTCATCATATTTGTGTTAGTCTATAATGGATATTCTCCTGGTAAATCGTCAGATTAGTCCAGGACTTTGGGATTGGTCCAGGCGAGGAGGCGGGGTTTGGGTACGTCACCTGTCGGCGTACGGAGACTCCGTAGCAGGGGCCGAGCAAGTGGCTCCCATGGACAGATTAGAAGTGATGCCGGTGGAAATGTGATTTCGGTCGAATCCTGGTCGCACACATTATCGGCAATGCACCTAAAATATAGGTTTTAATGAATGCTGAAATTACTGGAATTTCATTTTCCAAACTGGTTGGAAGTATGTGACAGTCCGGTCAGCTCGGCGACTCAAGATATACGCGCTCTTGGAGCGACGGCGTCTCGTAAGCCGATAACGGACTGGACAATCGAGATATTTTTAACCGTGTCGTGGACTCATCTTTCGGGAACACCATGACGAGCGGGCAGGATGAGAGTTCGGTGCGGGTCGCCTTGAGGTAAGGATGCCTTGTGCACTGTGGAAATGAGATGCTCTGGTCACGCCTCTGAGGGATGACAATTATGCACTTGTTATTCTCCCGGAGTTATTGTTGTATCGGGGCTGTGAATCATATATAATAAAAGATTTTAATACACAATCAAAAGGCAGATTATTAATGGCCACCAGCTACAACGAGACCGAAATCAGCCATGCAGAAATGGGTTGGCTATGGTATCCACCTTGCAAATAAACGGTACCTTTACAGTAGACTGTACCTTGTATTGATGCCCGTTCGAGTTATGTATTTTTGTATTTTTGTATTTTATTGTTCTTTTATTTTATATTAATTGGTTACAGTGAAATTGTACATAAGTCATGTCTTAAATATGGTCTGTTGGCCTATGATTTGCTAAGGTTCCTTTGTTATTGTAGGCCTTATGTAGGGGCTGTAGTAAACTAAGCTAGTCTCCTATACTGCTGTAGCATACTGTATGATGTGTAGACTAATATGTCACTTGGTGTGTGGCATTAGGCTGTGAAGGTTTGTTTTTCTTTTTGTTTTTTTTTTCTATGCAGTTATTCATATATTACATGTTAATAATTACCGTATGCAACTGTTTTGTTATTTCTGCTATGAGTTTCTAAAACAGTTGAGTATAATTTGCTGATCTGGCCATTCACCTTTGTCTGGTAACCAAATTGCTTCATTAGCTTGTCTCATACTGTAAGTGTGCAGGCAGGCATTTATTGATATAAGGATGTGCCAGAGATATACCAATACCAACTACTGTGACAGTGTTTGTTTTGGAAAGACTGACTTGTCATGTGATCTGGCTCTATGGAAGGAGAGACAAAGACCAGTTCCTCTCATATTTCTCTTTCTCCCTCTTTCTTTCTTTCTCTCTCTCCCTCTTCCCTCTCGCTCTCTCTCCCTCTATCCTGTTGCTGTGCATTCAGACTTTGACCCAGAGGTCTGTTAACCAAGCTACCTATCATTTCTCTGCTCTGCATAGATAACAGCCCTTATTCCCAATGGAAGGTCACCTGGTTGTAACATAATTTCTACATATATTTCTGTGTTTTGCATTCTCTCTCCTCCAGTCTTCCTTTCCCTCAATCTTCTGTAGCTAGTATTGTTTCATCGATCTTAAATCAGCTCTTATAAGAATTTGGAACCTACAGTAGTTACAGGTGAAGTCAGCGACGCTCTAGGAAGATAGTTGATATTTGAACTGGATCAAAATATGTCATTATGGCTTTCTGTCGTGAATGCCATAAGGTGCACCCTCAGAAGCTTCACACACACACGAGCACACACACGCACACACTTTGCTAAAGTCTTGTGTGGTGCGGTGTGCACCATTTTAATTGTGCTCCCATTTACAAAGTCAAGGCTGTATTAACCTGGCACACCAGTTATCTGTGTCTGTTAGACACATCCATCTGGGGAGCTGTCCATTGAAACTGTTTCAAGAGGGCAGGCACTTTCAATAAAATGCTTTGCATGTGATTGAACGAATCTGTCAACAAGCAGTCTGTCGTTATCCACTCTTGCAGTAGAAAAGTCCGTGGAAGAGTAAAAACATATTTTCCACTGAGAGAAGCCTTTGCTCTTCTAATACATTTGAATAACGTGACGTGTCATCTCTAGGCATTTTCGACTCGAACTGAATCGCCTGGATTTCCAAGCTCTCCTGAATGATTCTCGCGATGAAGTCAAACTGAAGCTCGCAAGATCACAATGGTCTCACAAGGCTAGGGCTGTATAGAAACACTGGAGAGATGTTTTTGCAATGCACACAGAACGGACAGCTAGCAAACCTTCAGGAGGCAAAAACTGTATTGTAACAATCGCTGACTCTACTTTAAGCATTTCAGTCTGATCCCCTTTCTTAACTAATGATCTGCATCACAGTTTGTCTGTCTGGCTACCAGTCAGCATGCCTCTAAGACAAGACAATGTCATCATCAGCCTATTTCATTATTAGGAGTCCTAGAGGGCCGCTGCCCTGCATGTTTTAGATGTCTCCCTGCTCCAACGCACCTGAATCAAATGAATGGGGTTGTTACAACGAGCCATTCATTTAAATCAGCTGTTGTATGTCAAACAGTTATGTTTCAGGAGGCACTGTTTGCTGTAGCAACAGTCAAACACAGAGGGGCTTCAGCACTCCTGAAAGACAGTGAATGACAGATCAGCACGCTAGCCCGTGACGGTGTGTCTTCAAGCTTTCCCCTCACGTTGGAAGTGTTTTCAGTAATTAGCTACGTTGCTAGCCACAGTGCCTGTTTCAGCCTGCAGGGCTAATAATGGCTCTTAACGAAGCCCTGATAGCTCTCAACTGTATTCCGTCACTGATGACTACCCTTCTATTTCAAGGACAACGCCTTGTTTAAAGAAACATGTTGTATTATTGGAATATCGATTCAATGAAATGTTTTTATTAGGAAGTAAATATTTCACACGAAAATTCAGTCTCAATACTTGTCTCTAAGAAAGCTATTTGCAGCAGTTATATTATTTTGTAGACATTGGTTTAAGCATTCATTCTTTTGAGGACGTGTCTCATGTCATAGTTCATTCTCAATCAATGCAACTAGTTAAACATTTAGCTACAGGAAATGTCACGAGGGTACCCAAAGGGGCCATCATGTCATGTGATTTAGTGTTTCTCCTCAATTTCCTTGAAGCAGCTATGCTGTATTAATAATTCAGCTCCTGCCTACAGTACAACTAACAGTGTAGGATTCAGGTTGCAGGCTGTTCACGTTAGAATGTCAATTTTTTTTTTTTTCTTGACTTGAGAGTAACGTTTCAGCTGGAGTTGTGTGTGTTTTTAAGTTGGGAGGGTAGATTCTGACCAGGTTTCTTAAACTCTAGGGTCAGGAAACAAATATCAATGCAAAAATGTCATCATAAACTACCATGTAGTTTAAAAATACATTGATTCAAGTAACTGAGCTGTTCCATGTCTAGTAACAATAATGTCAGCCCCATAGACCAGCTACAACTGTCCAATTGTCACCAAATGTCACCGATACAGATTCAGCTGTTTAAGTCAGTATCGGACCATTTTCCGATCTCAGCATCGTATCGGTGCCGTCCCTAAAGATGACGTCCACTCATGATTGACCATTCACACAATCGCACATGATTGACCATTCATACAATCGCACATGATTGTGCCATTCAAATATCAGCCCTGGAACTGCTGTCATCTGCTGCATCGACACAACAGCAATGTGTGTGAGTGCGTGCGTGCGTGTGTTAACCTGGTCGGGTACATGTGTTCCCTTTGAATACGTGTAGTGTGTGTGTGGACGCATGCATGCATATTCATGAAAACTAAATATTCATGGACTGAGACCCAAAGCTGCTCCAGGCCATCTGCCAGCGGTCAACATGCAATATAGAAGCCAGCCATAGCTAAGATAACTAATCTGTAGGTAGCCTATGAATTACTCGTGCGATGTCATTTACTGTACACATTTTAAAGCTTACCGTAATATTGCCATGCTCGAGAGGAACTTGATGACACACGATTGGACCAAAGCATGACCAAGCACAGTAAGTGTGTGTCCTCAAATGCCCTCCTCCACCCTCCCCTATGTGAGCCACCCCCCTACATGAACCTTGACCCACAACACAGTTGCCGCGAGTCAGGGAAGGTTTATAGTGTGTGTGTGATTTAGTTTGTGTGTGTTATGATTATTTATGCCATGGAAAGAGCAGAGGAGTGGTTACCTAGTCGATTACTTACTCTCTCTCTCTCTCTCTCTCTCTCTCTCTCTCTCTCTCTCATACCTTCTCTCTATGTCTCTCTCTCTCTCTATATA
>JAODUH010016408.1:0-26947 GCA_027564835.1 Typhlichthys subterraneus | reverse complement strand
TATATAGGCCTATAAGAAATATAAAAAAGGAGTCGTCTCGAGCCTTATTGGAAAATTCACAATCAGGCTTTCTCTAACATATCTGGCGTGTGCCACACGCTTTATTAATGGCTATGTTTCGCACTCGCAAGGAATTGTTTTGACTTTAATGCGCTGAAATATAGATATGTTTTGGTCAATCTTTGTCAATCTCAACGATTCTTTCTCACGCCAAGACCAAGTCAGTCCAAAGTTGGCAAATAAAGCGTTCACAATATAACTCAAATGTGTGATACCAACGGTAGCCAGTAGAGGGAACAATCACGTTGTTTTTCAAAATTTAGAAACAAAGTATTCTTTTAGCCTAATTACACCAACTAAATTCTAACCATGTTCATATTTTCAAGACTAACAATTAATCTCACGCACCCATAAACAGAAATGCAAACAAAACAGATGTAATTTTAATTTGACATCTTGCCAGAATAATATATACAAAAATATTATATATTACATTGATGTTAGCTAAATGGATTGTTAAAGACAGCAATTGGAGAATATTCAGTGAAATGTGCCATATCAAATGAAGGAACTTTACATCTTATAAATATGATTAATAAGGTTAAAAACTGTATGGGTGGTCTTAATCAAATGTGATTTTTTTCCACATTTGGATAATGATTTAGATTATTGATTTTAATGTTGGTCTGTGGGTAATCAAATATAGATATTAATATTTCTTGTAAGACCATACAGTAATGTTTGCAGTTGCCGCATCCTCCTGGGCCTAGATCCCGCTGGTAAATTTTGAACCTATTGGATAGCATATAACAAATCTACATTGCTACAACTGCTTGTATTGCTTCCTCTAGCTCTACCGCCATTTTAAACACTTGACTTCAATGCATAGCATCAATATCATTGCATTTAGCCATGGAAGCCCCTCCCCACTTCCTTTTGGTTTGCTTGGCTGTTTGGAGACTGCACACAACTCAATCATAGCTTTCTTCATTGAAGGGAGAGGTGTTTTTATTAAGCTATCAACAAGCTTTCTCTAGAATGACACACTATACTGTACCTTTAACTTACCAAGGCAGCTTAATGGACTGCTTTTATACAAAGCACTTTGACTCACATTCATACACCAATGGTTATTTCTGCCACACAAGGTGCAACCATCTCAAGCTCAAGGATGCTAACAGGTAGGTCAACACCAGGGTTTGAACCCACAACCTTCTGCCTGGGAGCTAAACACCCAGACCACTCGACCAGTTTTCAGTAGTTTATTTTGATCGATTGTGTGTCTGCTGTATTTTGTATTTTATTTTGATACACTTAGAATTAAGGTATTTTGTATTTTATTTAAAAAAAAAAAAAAAAAAAACATTTTGATGATGATTTTTGCCCATTCCTACCTATAGTAATTTAAATTGAGTGCTGTCTTGGCCAGGGACATATATTATTCCTGGTTAAGACAGGATAGAATAACATATAGAACATAAATGACTGGGTAGGCAAAGCTGGGTAGCCCTACTTCTCCAACCTGATGACACCGCGGTTATTAGGCTGATGCAACCTGCCCAGAGCATTCCAACACATGGTGTGTTGGTTGGTGAACCAATCAGCAAAGGAGGAGTTCACTTGGTAGGAGACAGGAAAGTTTGTGAGACATTGTGAGTGTTTATTTATTTATTAAATACAGAAAGAACAGAAATATTCAAATTATGAATTTTTTGCAGTCAAAATTAGTCTATGCAAGATTTTCTTTAATGCTTGTTTTTATTTTTCAATGATTTGTGAAGTAGCCTAATTTTGTAGTCTGGTTAAAATTTGATTATATTTTAGGTTGTAAAATATATAGGCAAATGTTAATTGCCTCAAATTTAATACATCCTTCATGTTTGGAGGACGTGCGCTTGTTGACGTAATACGATAGGCTATGGGCGTATCTCGTCACTTCCTCCAATCGCAACGTGGGTGTGAAAATAAAGTAGCGTGTCATTGGGTTAAAGTTTGTTTTCGATACCTTTTCAGTTTACATTATGAAACACTTGCTGAGTGAGTTTCTATAACACATACACACGTTCAATTATTAGTGTGCAATCATATATTATTACGCTACACATCCAAATATAAAGAACAGTAGTAGAAACTTGTAGGCTACACACAGTACCATGTCGGTCGACAGCGTGTTTCGGACACGTTCTCTGGGTGTTGCAGCAGTTGGACTTCCTGATCAATACGCCGACGGCAAAGCAGCGAAGGTCTGGCAGCTGTACATCGGAGACACGCAAAGCAGGACGCAAGAATATAAAAGCTGGGTCGTGACTCTGCTAAAAGAGCATGGAGCGCAAAAAATACTGGATGTTGCATGCGGAACTGGGTAATAATATTTGCCGAATGCCATTATAGCCTCCTGACACAAATCACTGTCAAGTCAAAGCAGAGGCATGCAGTCCTTAGAATTAGCACTAATATGTTGTTCCTGTCCTTACGGTAGGTGTAGGCAATACAAATGTATTGATCTGTCATTCACAACCTGACGTTGGTTAAGACATCATTACATTTTGACAGCACATCTCATTATAATATAATTTGTTTTAGAAACAAATTGAAATGAACGATGAATAGGTTCTGTTTGTATGCCCATAATTGCTCCCTGTCAGCAGATGTGCTGAAATAAACATGAACAGCTTTAAGTTAGTGGTTTAAATAGTGTCCTTTTGTCTGCGTTTTTTTGTGTTTCATGGTCATGGTGTCATATAGTGTCATTTGAGACACTTCAGTAGCCTACAACACAGGTTTTAGGAGTGGAATGCTATTGACTAATTCGCCTGCTGTCAAAACCTCAGTCTGTAACTTTAGCCAATAGCAGTTTGTGTATTCTATAACTCTCACACACACACACACATACACAAACACCCGCAACCCTCACTACAAGCAACAACATCTTAAATGTATAATTTAACATGGTACAACAGCTAATCCACTTTTTAAAGAGCGGTATATCACACACACTTTTTGTTCTTGTAATAGAGATTCTCAAACTCAGAAAAGCTGAAACATTCGTCATAGTAACACTATGTTGATGCAGTACAATGCGTGTAAACATAACCCATTATTACTCATTAATTCATGTTTGCAGAGTCGACTCTATTATGTTGGTTGAGGAGGGGTTCAAGATGGTGAGTGTTGATGCCAGTGACAAAATGCTCAAGTACGCACTGAAGTCGAGGTGGGAGAGGAGGAAGGATGCAGCTTTCGACCAGTGGGGTACTGTACACATTGTTTGGTCAACATTTGATATGAAGAAGACCTTGTATGCAGAGTCAGTGTGTTTTGGCCCTCATAAGGAATGCCAAACAGTCCTGCACATTGAGGGCAATGACACCATCGTGTTCCTTTCTGTCCTAAGTGATCGAGGAGGCCAACTGGCTAACATTGCAAGAAGACCTTCAGAAACCAGGGGAGGGGTTTGACGCAGTCATCTGTCTCGGCAACTCATTTGCCCATTTGCCAGATTTCAAAGGTATATTTGGCCCCGTTTGTCCATGAGCTGTTTATTGTCACTGGCCTGTTATTACACACTCCCATAGCTAATGGACACGGCTTCTTGTGTTCGTTTTGAAACACTATTACTTGCATGCAGAAAACAAATGGCCTTGCACGTTTGTCAGGAATAGTTACTATAAACAGCATAAAAGTTTATTGTATCGAATATAAAACCTCAGATTTTGGCAGGGTCTTTTAATATGCGGTGTATTTAGCACATGCATACTGTAGGCTGTGAGCACACCATTGTACATCTAATTGACAGCAACAAATACAAAACACAGCATATTAACCACGCCACCAATCTGTATGAAAGCATATTGGAAGCAAAAGATTGGATAAAGCATATGCACACACTAATGGCCATGCAATGTGTATGGGGAGAATAACGCATAGCCACTTTCAATGAAAGTCAGATGTGCGTTTGTGTGCTTGAATGTGGTGGTGCCCACAGGAGACCAGAGTGACCAGAGGCTGGCTCTTCAGAACATTGCCAGTATGGTCAAACCAGGGGGCATCCTCATCATTGACCATCGTAACTATGACTACATCCTGGAAACTGGCCTGGCACCAAAGGGCAAGAACATCTACTACAAGGTACTATCTTATTTTCAGTTCTACATTGTATAACAGCGTGTTTTTCCAGATAAAATATTTGTAAAAGTAAAAAAGAAAGAAATGTTGAATGGAATTAACTGTTAAGCTGAGCTCGTACAGTGTAACTGTGAAGAATGAAAAAAGTTAATTTATATTGAGACAGGTTTATAATTACTAGCAAATAATTGCAAAGGGGGGGGACGGGGACTATCCTAACTTGCACTACTACTTCTGCTGACCAGCCATATTACATTGCTGATGAATAATGCCAAAAAAACATTTGGTACAGTAGCACATTGCCACATTGAGGGCAAATAGCAAATGGTTCACTATTTGCTTTACTTTCAGGAATAGCAATACTGAGTTATGAAGATGTCCTGCAAAGAATGTCTAGGTACAATAAAACCATACTAATTTAGTGGACAATGAGTGGTACAGCAGCACATAAAAATAAACATTGGATTGGCATATTATAATAACTATATGCAATGTTTGCTTTTAATAGTTTCTGTATAATATGTATCCTTCCATTAGAAGAGGGGCTATCTAGTTGAAAGGACAAGCCATGCAGTCTGAATCAACATGCATGTCCTTGAGCTAGTTCTGCATTAGATAGTGCTGCTGTGCTCACATATTGTACTCCGGGTCTAAAACGACAACAACATCCGACTCCAGGCGTCCTTGTATGCTCTTATTATGACATGTTATACCCTCTGTTCCTCCCTTTGTGTTGTAGAGTGACTTGACTCAGGATATCTCAACGTCGGTGCTGTGGGTCAACAACAAGCCTCATATGATCACCCTGGACTACACTATCCGGGTGCCACAGACCAAAGTCCAGGACCCTCCTGAAGTTAGGTAGGGCAAAACGTGCCTGTTTTATCGCAAAGCAACCGAATGACAACATCATACACATTTGGATGCCTCCCAAAACAGTGTTGACTTAGAGAATTGGTTATGAAATGAAATACCTGCGTAGACTTATTGGTGTAATCTTTCATTTGTGTGCGTGTGATCTTCAGTAAATTCCGTTTGTCCTACTACCCTCACCGTCTGGAGAGCTTCAAAGCCCTTCTGCGAGATGCCTTTCACGGAAAGATGGAGCACAGTGTCTACGGAGACTTCAAGACATACAAGCCTGACCAGACACAAGCCCCTTGTTACTTCATTCACGTCTGTAAGAAGACTGCGTAATAGCTTCTCTGCTCGCTGCTGGCAAAACCAACTTTAAATGCCCCCCCCCCCTCTCATAGGTACATTTAAAATAGAGCTGTGAGATATGTTACATTTTTGTCATGTAAAAAATGTCAATGTCTGCTTCTCATTTCACATTTTCTTATCTTTGAAATTGTAAATTACTTTCAGGTGGGTGCTGCATATTTATATTCATGGACAATTTAATTGCCATTGATCTGTTTGTCCATAAAATGATCATTCATACTATTAATGAACAAAAGGTGGGCCAGAATAAAAATGGCTGCCAACATTTAAGAAATCTCAGTGTATTTAGGTTACTTGCTCAGTGTTTAGCTTACTTGATGATTCACTGTAAATTGGTCTGGGTATACTTGAACCCTATGATTTACCCTTGTCTGTTTCATCATCAAAACTCTAGTTACATTTAGGCAGTGATAAATAAGGCTGTTGCATTGGCGGGGGAAAAACGATACAGGACAGCAAAGGCATTTAGAAGGGAATGGAAGATATATTTTATACATTTGTGATTGAGTTTTAATAGATTTTTATTATTTTGTTAATATGGTAATTTAAATGAAAATTGTTTGTTAACTTTATTTTCATGTCTTAAATATACTGTGTGCCATTATATATTATTGACTAAAATGTCAAAAGAAAATAATTTTTAGTTGTGTTTTATTTCCCCAATAGGTGTCATCCTGCTATTTCATTGTCCATTTTGTATTAATTTCATTCAGATTAACACTTGTTAAACCTTGATGTAATTATGCATGGTTATTGTGCTCAATGAGGCTAAATATATTTTCTTGAAGTCACTGGCACTTAAAACTAAAAACGATATCACCCATATACATTCTTTACAGTGCGTCACCCTATTATGTCATTAACTCAATAATCCATACATGGGCTTTTTTCCTTCATGTTTATTAAGTTTATTCTATTATAAATTGAAGAACAGGGCAGGGGATAGTGTGCAATATGTTTTTACAAAAGTTACATAATTTGTTCATTGCTAAAACATTTGGATACATTTGTATCTTGAATAGAGCATGATGTGCTCACCGGTAGGTTTCCCTAATATCTGAAATTCACAGAGTAAGATACTACCTATATGCAAACTGTATAACATGACTGCCTTCCTCCTGTGCTGAAGTGGCTTAAAACTGTAGTGTATTGACAATACAAGAACAAATATAATTGAATTAAACAAATTGGCAAAAACCTCTGTACTGTAAATACATAAAGTGTTTCATCCGATATTAAAATGACAATAAAATACAGTAGCAAATCAAAAACTGTTACTCACAATCACTCCTTTAATCATTAACTGGCATTTTCTTGACTAAGCCACAGTGGCCAATGTACCACTGCCTTTGCACCAGCCCATGTTGGTGCCAATCAGCAGGTGTTAAAAGGTCAGAAACAGAATCCCTGGGATGTGGCCCAGTCTCCAGAAGCCTCAATGTGCTGGGCTAACTGGCATACATGTACAATGTAAATAGCTCTTTTAGCAAATTAACAAAGCAGTGCACTGACATTTACTATACTCACTACATTACCCAAAGGGTGAGGTACCGCTATAGTACACTTTGAATGTCAGTAGCCTGTAACTAAAAATGCACAATAACAAAATTGGCTAAATTGTCTACTTCCATCAGAGCATGGTTGTACCATACAGTCATATATGGTGGTTATTTATTAGCATTGGAATGATCAAAACCTTCACTAATGCAGCTTTAGGTACATTAGAAACTGTACACCATGGCAGAGAGTGAAATCATTAAGGCACCAATTCCAATTGTGGCTTTGGCCAAAGACATACATATTCATACTTATATTCGTAATTTTTTAAAATATCAAAAACCTATCATAACAATGTCAGTAATCAACAAATTACAAACATTTCAAGGTGCCTGTACATGTTTATCAATGTTTTAACAGCAGTAGACATTTTGCATGGCAAATTAGAATATACATTATCATGAGAATGGAATGTGTTTCAGTCACATAAAAACAATAATAAATAATTTGTGGCTGTAGGATACATGTTTTGTGGAACTTTTATTTTGGGCGTATTTACATGTGATTACAATAAAGACTTTCTTGATCAGATAATAAGAATCATTATAACAAAGTTTTTGGGTATAGCTGATATGTCACACTTGGTTATGACCATCATTAGTCCTTTATAAATATTGTGCTTTTTATTTTTTATAAAATAAAAAAATACAATAAAATTCTGCTGGATTAGTGTTGTCTCATGTGCTACACAGTGAGACATTAGATAGAACAAGAGTATAATTATGACATAACAAGATGACCTTTGCTCAACTAAATGAAGACATTGAGTTAAAATGTATTCACAGCAAATATGTCAGTTAATGACAAATATGACACATGAAGCTTAGATCAACTAACAAGCGCCCAAATGTACTTTACTATTTTTTGCTGTGCTGTTGCAGTTGTCACTTTAGATAACTTGTAAGGTCAATAATGTCCAGCTTCATCAGGTAATATTTAGTCAACTCTTAGTTTCATATGGTTTGTGCTCTGATGTAGTGTTTTTATAATACAAACATTGTATTGCTTACAGGTACAAATCCCAGATTCACACTTTTACTATTTTGATTATGTTCTCCCCATTGCTTATACGGTACTAAAATAGACAGGAAAACATAGATTAAAGTGTACAATATAATGTAATAGTGTACAGTATATGGTAAACAATTACCTTATCGTAAGTTGCCGTTGCTCTAAATACATATATTTAGAAACAGCCACATCCAACAGCCATAATTATTTACACAAATGCTTCTTTTATCAAACCCCCCTTGTCGGTCTACAGTAATACAGGTGTATGTACGCACACACGCACATACTTATTATACACTGCATAACTTTCATCATCATCGACAGGAACTGTAAGAACATATTTCCTTTGAAAAGAATGGAATGACTTAAGTGTGTAGGGTGGGTACTGTAGCTGCAGATACAAATGTGTGACATTCTACAGTTTGGCTCCCTATACCATGTCAAACCACTACCACCCAGATCCCTGTGCTATTGTTTGAATGGAGGATGGCTCTCTGCATTTGTCACCTATGGACTTTGTATTTCATCTTCTACTGAGAAGAGTTATTAAATAACTGACTGAAGTTTAGACGGCTGATCCTGTGTGGTATCACTTACTACTTGCATTGCTTACTTCATCAAAGTAAAGCAGATGCAGGGAGATGCTTTTGCCATTAGGCCTAAATGTAACCAACGTGTGTTTGACAGGGTTACAACGTTCCTCTAATGTTCACACTGCCATCTTCTGAAAACTGTTATCAAATCTTTCTTCTCATCAAATCAAAATCTTTGTCAGATCACCTTAGAACTGCAGTGTGTGTCTGCAATGTAATATTTGGATAACTCACTTTCATTCAGAAGGGATCAAAACAACTTGGCAATACATGATCCTGCTCATCCAAGTGGATTATACAGCCATGAAGTCCAACAATGCCCATAAGGTAGACTTTGAGTGTACTTGGTGACTGCTAGAAAGTTGCACAAGACCGTCATGAGGATCTGTCCTGCCAACACTAACAATTCTACTATTCAAAGAAGTAGAGGAACCTTGTAATATTAACATGAATTCCTCTACCTTTGTCTTTATGGCTTTCCCCTACACCCATCAAGCGCAGTAAAAGCACACATAATCAAATCAGCTGTAGCCGTGCCCTTTGGGAATCGCGTAAAGCGATGCTTGTTCAGTGTGGAACTAACACATGGTCCCAGTAGGACTTTAGCATTACAGGATCCACAGGTACAAGTCATCTTATCAGATGACATAGTGCTAGTCAACACTACACATAATGAGGCGTGTGAATGCCCAATAACAACACACCTCCTGACACCGTCGAGACTCTGCCGATCAGACCGACAGGCCACTAGAGAGTAGGGGCAAATTACAATGGGGCGTGTTCCTTTGTTGGCAAACGATACATACAGTCCTACCCGGTGTCCCCTGATGCCCACAGAGGGGTCGGCGTCCTCCCTCGAGGCGAGAACAGAGAAGGAGCACTGCTGGTTGTACAGGATGCCAGGAGACTGCAGGGAGCTCCTAGCCTGTTTCTAACTAACTATCTAATGTCACTTGTGGAGGTGTGGGAGGGAGTCCTTTGGTGGAGGCGGGGGGGGAGTTTGAGACAGGGGTGCCATAGATCGGTCAGAACGGAGCAGTTCAGAGTGTAGGACCGCTAGATCTCAGTGGTGCCATGGTTACGGCATGTCCTCTGAGGATCTGGAGGCAGGTGCAGACCATCGAGAGGGAGCTGGCCAATCGCCATGTGACTTTCAGAGGGGCTAGCCAATAGGGTGAGCTCTACAGCTGGACTGGATCTAGACAAGGTTCTCCTAGGACTCTAGCAGACTGTGCCAGTGGCACACTTGCAGCCCTTTGGATTCCTTCATCTGAGTCCAGTGTGTGAGCTCCTCCTCCCCAGAGCTGTTCAGGCCTAAGGAGATCCAGCCGATGAGCTCTTTGCGCTTCATGCTGCGCTTGTTGTACACGGAGATGATGAGCGTGACGTCGGACAGCTGAAAGAGCGCCACCTGGAAGACGAAGGTCTCCTTGTAGGTGGGGTTGGGTTGACCTCGGCAGATGGACGTCTTGTACTTGGACATCTCCTGGCCCATAGAGTTAAGCAAGGCCAGCTTAACATACGTATCTGGTGAGGCAGCAATATGAAGAAATAGTCAAATAGACACAAACGCCGCATTTACAAACCAAGTGCAACAATGCCTGTGTTGTCTCTTGTGATAGCAAATAATATTGTATTATTGTATTATTATAAAGGTACAGTCAGCTATTGTATGCTAATTGTATAACATTTTTGTGAAATTCACCAAATTTCTCATCGCATTTCATTATTTTAACTGATTAGATTAGATTAACTGTTCTGTGTGTGCTCCATAAATAGGAAAACAATCAAAGTGGAGAACACTGCTAACAACCACAATGGCCGTGGCTTCACAATGCATTTTAATGAGCTAATAATTTGAATCAGGTGTGTTGGAGCAGGGAGACATGTAAAACACGCAGGGCAGCGGCCCTCTAGGACCAGGGTTGGGGAACCCTGAATTAGAGGTTGCGATAATTAAAACCACTACTTCTGTATGAACACATCTGAGGTGAGTAAAGGAAGGATTTATGATATACAGGTAGCATACATAAACACAGTGGCAAACAGCGATTCATTAACATAATAAGACATGCAAAGGGTAGGGTAAGTTACATGCTGCAGGAAAGGTTCGTGAACACTTTGAAATCATTTGAATTCCTGCATTAATCACTGTTAAAAATCAGTCTGATCTTCATCCATAATAGGCTATGACTGAACCAAATAATTAGAACCACATTTTAGGAGGTGATAATGCAGGAATTAAAGCAATGCTTTTCATCAAATTGTACCTAGACAAGGTAGTCAGATAGTAACTCTTCATGGCTGAGTGCGGCAGCTGTTACCTCATCACATTCAAGTGATAAACATATTGTCCCTTTAGTCCACTCCAATTCGTGTCATGATCAATGACAAGTCTACAATGTCTGTGTTTGCTCACAATAAACATAACCTGTCTGTGATAAGAGACCCTCCATGAAATGTACTAGCTGACCTCTAGTCCACAGCAAGACAAAGACAAAGACGGTGTTCGTGACGGGCGAGACACGTCGTTCTGTGGCAGGCCCAGAAACTCACCTCTGATTATATACACCTGGCCACCCACTAAGTGTTTAAGACAACAGAACAGCCCGTCTGACAACAAGGGTTGGGAAGCAGTAAGAGGGAAAAAACACACCAAGGTGTCAAAAGGGGGTAAGAGGAGGGTTGTGGGCGATGGTGTCGGGAGAGAGGTCGAGGAAAGGCAAAAGGGGAGTGAGTGATTAAACAGTATCACTGAACTTGCTTGGACCGCTGGATACTGACGGGAAAGGTTTAGCAGGAATATGTCAGCAGCAACAAGGAAGGCTATGTTGTATAAAAAGAAAATAGGTTTGAAGAAATGCAATAAAAACAGATCAGACTGTCAATTTGTAGTATAGACTCCAGTACGAATGCATCAATGCAAACTGGTAGAGATTGCGATCAGTTGTATTGCTATATATGAGATATCATTGTTAACCTTTAGTTTCCAGGTATCCGTGTGTATTTCCACTGTCATCAAAGCCCAAATGGACAAGGTATCCCTTTCATCTGTGCCAATAATATTGAATAAGCCTATTGCTGTTTTAGCATATTGGATGAATAATACCACAAAACTCACTAATATGTTGTATTAAACAAATAGATATCTTACTCTCTTATATATATAATATAGGTATTACAGTCCAATTACTGTAAACAAATTATAACTATATAGTTAAAGTATAGCATTGTGAAAATCAATACGTTAGTAATGTGTAGAGAAAATATACATGAAAGTCGTGTACTAATTATGTTCATACTAAATATCCATCTAAATAAATGAGTAAGTGGATATAGCTGAATACTGGTATATACAGTATATTACACACATTAAGCTAAAGCATTCATAAAGACCTTGCATAAAGTGTCTCTGTTCCTGTGTTCAGATAGCACCTCACAGCTGTAGCACTGCGTGCATAGTAGGTCTACAGTGCAAACGCTCTAGTCTAGTGTACCTACTGGGTGGTTTGTTGGCAGCCAGGTTTTTAAAATGGCTGCCTTTGATGACCTCCACAGAGAGGCGTCCCGTGGTGGCGTTGTACACCAGCCCCACCAGGAGCTCTGGCGCGGAGCTCTGGCTGACCGACTGGAACGATGACACCGTTTCACTGCAGGATGTGTCAGACAGGCTGACCTGGGAGTCTGTACCCTGATAACAAAGTTGGTTGGGTCAGCTAGCTCACTCACAGGTGTTAAAATGGTACATTTGGTACAGATGTATTATTACATGCAGAATACATTCAGGTACATTTTCTACCTGTGTTGTGTTTTTAACTATAGTTTCATCTGTACATTTAAATTGGTCAGCACTAATACAGATTATATATTTTTATTTCTACCCGATTATCCGATTATCCGATGTTAATTAGATGTTAATTGTATTGAAGCCTTGACTGTATGCTTACCTTAATATACATTCCACACTGCCATTCAGTGCTTTGAGATGGTCAAAGCACTGTACTGACTAGCAAGAAACTAGCTTGTGAAAACTCATAACCTAAGAAATGTCTCAACTGGCATTGTAAACAAGAAGAAACTCTGACAAAACAGTATGCTTTTGTTATGGAGATTAAGGGGAAATAAAAATTGGTTCAATAAATATAAACTAAATATTTGTATCCAATCAGTGTGTGACGGATCAAAGTGAATACGGTGGGTGTTTTCACATCAACTACCCGTGAGAGTGAGGTTTGTTAACGCGTAGGCCGACATGTTGCTAGATCTAACTCACCGGGAGGGCACAGCAGGGGTCAAGTATGATCGGCACGGACATCTTGCCTTGCAGGTTGAGCTTGGTGAGGTAAAACACCTTTTCTCCCAGCATGCTCTCCTTCTTCATCCGCCGCATGCTGTAGAGGCGGAAGCGCATGGCGTAGTTACTGACCATCTCCGACTCCACGTGGCCGAAGCGGAAGGTCTCGGTGAAGATGGGACACGGGCCTCTCTGGACGGCGGTCTTGGCCCTCTGCTTCTTGGTGGGCAGCAGCACAAGGTGAACCTGCCACGAGATGTTGCCCGTGCGCTTGTGGGCGGGAAGGTCCGTCACCGCGGTGATGGTGACGGACAGCCGCTGGTCTCCGGAGTCGTAGTCGAACACCACGTCCAGGGTGCCGTACTTGCCGTCGGGGTCCAGCTCGTAATCCTTCAGGAGCAGAGCAGCCGAACCCCGGGCCGACATGTCCTGTTGATTTGTCTCAGTAAGGCCCCGATCACACCGAGACGTGTCGCTATAGTCGCGGCTACATTGATAAACCCCCAATCACACCGAGACGTGTCGCTATAGTCGCGGCTACATTGATAAACCCCCGATCACACATGGATGCGCTGCCTGCGCCCAAGAGAACAGCTGCCTGGGTGGGCCAACTGTCACATTGACGAACAGTGTGACTAAAAAATAAATGTCTAAAAATGCGAAGCGCGGCGCCATGAAAAAGCGCATGCCAGTCGCACTGTACCATAGGAAAACAATGGTTTTGCTAGCAACGTGTTTCTAGCGACGCGTCTCGGTGTGATCGGGCCCTCAGGCATGCTATTTCAATGCTGGTGGTGTGTGCTTATTTTCAAAACACTTAGTCATCATATCCGTACTTTGCCCTGGTTCCAAATAACAGCAATGCGTACGTGTACAATAATAAACCAGACCTTGTATATACTTGATTTCAATCTAAAGATACAACAGGATTTTTATTGTACAACTTGAAAAGCTGGTTAGGGTGAACGACCTCCAGTCCAAAGGTCAAGAGGTTCAATGCTCAACATCCCTGTCCAAAGTGTAAGCTTCCTAAGCCTAAACCCACACCAGCTCCTTAACACACCTGGAAGTGTACTCACTGCTCAGTGGCTCTATACAAATGCGTCTGCTAAATGAGCTGGTTGTAGCCACCAGTTGCAGTGTTCCCTAGCTGCCACCAACCTCTGGGCTGAGCACCGCCGTGCTGTCACTGGGCACGTCTTCATATCCCTTGTTGAGGTAGCTCTCCGTCTCATGGCCACAGCTGCCATCGCTGGGACACTTGTTGTAGAGGAGGCTGTCGCTGGCGTAGGACAGGTCACACTTGGCGTCGCCCAGGTCGGAGGGCGTGCAGGACATGCGTGGGGAGCCGTTCTCGTCCTGGTAGGGGGGCGGCTGGAGCTCGTCCAGGGGAGGAGTTCGCCGCATCCTCTGGATATAGTTGGCTGCATGGTGGACACAAATGGATATCATGGGCCTCCTGGTCATATATGTCATCATTATGTTATAGAACAATACAGTGCTCATGCTCAGCCCACGTTAGTCAAATACTACATATATTTGTGGTGATAGGTCTGAAGAAAACTTTCCTAAGTGACCATGGCTAGAGAGAGAGAGAGAGAGAGAGAGAGTGAGAGAGAGAGAGAGAGAGAGAGAGAGAAATGTGTATATACTCATTGTCTTACAATCAACATAATGTATGAAGCTGTTAAGCAACGTTAAACAACCAATTATAAGGAAAGTTTCACATCAAAGTTACCGAATTGTACCGAAAAGTTATGGAATGTATGTATTTTACATTGGTGACAGCTCAGTGTTGGATACAGGGTGCTACTGCCATCTGTTGGAAAGATGTTAGACTGACACTGCTATGGATATACAGTGGGTTCAGCAGAATGATGTATTTTGTGCTCCAAATAAATGTACTCCTAAAACCATATCTTTAAACAAAACCAACACTACACAAATCTGTGAATATGTCTCTATGTCAAAGCTTTGTGTATTACTAACAGTAACATGTATGGTAGCTGCCCACTCTGGTCAGAACGGGTCTGCAACCTTTAATATTAAAACTAAAATATAATTTAATCTGTCTGGAGCCACAGAAAATATTTTAGCCTTATAATGCAGATAACAGATAATTAAGTCTAAATAAGATTATCGACATTACTAATATTGTAGGCTTTCATTTTAATGTAATTGTTTGTTAATTGAGTTGATTCATTTGGATTTTAATTAAATCAAAGAAGACTGCTGGCAATACAAATATAATATGAGATGGGGGGGGGGAATAGATACATTTCTACATGATGCTTGTCAAAGCCACAGGGAGCCAGTATAGTGGCTCAGGAACCACAGGTTGCCGAAAAAAGAACTTATCCTCTCTTTGTCCCTTCTGGCAAATAATACACCCTACCCTTGTAATGCATTACCTGTGGATATATGAGCTAACATGGTCACCATCACAACATCACATCACATCACAAGGTCCAAGAACAAGCCTGGGGGGATTGTGCTCACCCTCTTCAGCAGACGCCTCGCTGCTATATCCGTCGTATTCAGCAGACAGGGGGCTGTACTTGTGCAGGCTCTCCCAGCTGAAGCCCCTCATCTGGCGGGCCTTGGCCGCTGCCGCCAGCCCTCCCTGCAAACCCTGAGAGCGACTGACGGCCTCCTGGTACTGGCCGATCACTTCATCCTCGCTGTCTGACGACGAAGCCTGCAGGTCTGCCTTAGTGTAGGCGTTCTCTGAAGGGAGAAGCACACCACACACACTTCACTTCCTAGATGCAAGCATGCTAGAATACCAAGGTATAAATATGCTACAGCAGTTAATGTAGTATTGGAGTCTTGGTATATTGTCATCCTAAGTGAAACCAACAGCATTGCATGAGGCCGCTTTGAGTTACATTGTCGGGAAATACTGTTACTACTTAGGTTATAGTGTAGGGTGATGTGATGAAGTGACGACACTTTAACTACTGACACCTGGCTTCTGTGATTCTTTGAACTCACTGGAACGTCTGTTTTAGTGGTTTTATACATGCTTTCCTTTAGAGAGCGGTCAGACATTAACCAGTTCGTAACAGGCATGGTGAGAATAAAACATGCCATCCTCAAAATAGACAGGATCATGCATGCTCACCTTGTAGGCCCTTGTTTTTCCTGAAGTCATCAAGGCACTGAAGGCTCCCTGGGTTCTCGAGTGCTAGCTTGTTGTTGAGGTACAAAAACAGGAGGATCATGAGGAGGACAAAAACTCCGATGGCTGTCAAAAACCCCAGCGCTTCTGGCGACACTGTGAAAGCCAGGCACACAGGGGAAAGTCACGTCATGTTGTATTATTCACGAGAAAGCTGAAAGGTCAAAATGCCATACAGTTGTATTGCAATGCAGTCTAAGACAAGTTTAGGACAAGCACCATATCTAAAGGCTGGACACAGGTTATTGCAATTGCTACATCTGTCTGGAATTATTTAGTACAAGATGATGTCATTTGCAATGCATGTGTGTGGGGCAGTTTTGATTTTAGCTATATATAGATATCAAAAAGCAGTAGCTATATGTTCAAATGACCAAGTAAAGAAGAGGCGCACTATATCTGGAGAGTTCTGGAAGAGGAACGAGGCAATAGTGACGGAAAGCGAGCAAAACAGACTATCGCCCAGGAGACTCAACCTGCTTGCCTGTTGTCATGGCAGCAACCTGAGTGGTTGTCAGTTTTGGCCTTTATTTAGATAGTGACACGTGTGTATACCAACAGACACATCGCATCTGACTATCACATTATAACCTGTGAAATATTGAATCTGTGGAACTTGACTGACTGTTAAACTGTTATGATTTGTGAGGTATAGCACATATATAAATACAATTAAAACTCAAATATATCTCCATTCTCAAATAAACGTACACACAATATTACATTGCATTGTCAACACATGTGTGATTATATTGCCATTTTAAACAAAGAGCAATGATTGCATCCCAACTCAGAGAGGCTGGATGATTTACAACATAGTGCTTTGTTGAATAGAATGCCAGTAATACTCTGCATTGGCAATGATTCATTTTAGAAACACAGAAACACCAACAGACAATGTTTCTATAACAAGACCGTACTGTCGGTGTGCTGGTGTTGTCCACTGTGCTGTAGGCATATTCTGAATGCTGATGTATATATGTTCTATCTAAAGATATTTTCCATTCGTCTTGGTCTGCACATAAAATGCCAACTTGACTGAGGTATATGTCAAGGTGCAGTGCAAAAAAGTCTGAGAGACCGGCTGTCAACAAGTCAACAAGTTTGAATGAAAAACGTATTCTTACCAAGCCAAATGTAGTCACAGACCAAAACAACAAAATAAACAAACTACTAACTAACTAAACTATAAAGTTTTTCGTAATTCTTGATTTTTATTGATTGTTTTTTTTTTCCTTTTCCATATATACAGTATTTCTGCAGAGTTCCATATATTTTATATATTTTCCCTGGGAAACACCCAAACACATACACACAGTGTGTGATGGACATGAGAAGACTCCGTAATCCATACAGGAATCCAGAAAACATTTGTATGGTCATGAGAGGTTAGACAGAGGGTCAGGATTACATATAGACAATGATGAGATGGTGATTTTATATGTATATAAACATTTTAATCAATGAACAAATCTTATATTTTAATTGTGGCCTAATACATATATGCAGAAGGCTGAGGATTTACTACTAAGCCTAGAATCCCTACATCCACAACCAGAATAAAGTCTTGCTGTGGAAGACATAATTAAGTGTTACAAGTCCCTGGAAGATATTAATTAATTCCCATTTGAGGGAGAACAAATGAGAATTAAGTCTCTACCCTGTGAGAAAGTTTTCAAGATGTGTTAATGATGCTGAATGGAAAAGCTTTGGGTGCAAATTCTTGAGATAATGTACTCTTATTCTGTTAATTAAATGATCATTAATATTGTCTGCAATAACGGGTATGGACAATGACTATTCTCCTTTGGTATCTTGTTTTGTTGTATCCGTTAGAGTGTCAGGCTCAGGCTTCAGTGTTTATTTGTAATTATTACCAGCCAAATCAAACTTAAGAATGCAGGATAGTTGTCAGAACCGTTCATCAATGCAATAAATCAGAGAACTCAGACACAGTCAGGACTGAGAGTTCAGTACGTAGGCATGGTAAGTCCCGGAAAAAGCTGACGACACGTCTCACCTTGACACAAATAAGGCATGAGGCATGACCTTAAGGAGTTCTACTTATTTCACTAAGAAACCAGACCATGCACTTTCAGTGAGCTGGCTGGTGTGATTAATCCTGTGCTGGATTATGCTATGGAGAACTCAGGCACAGGTTAAGATCAGTCAACAAGGCAAACAGTGTCTATGGCAGGCATTCACCTGACCTTAATTCAAGTGGAACCATGTTTGAATGGCACAATGGTAATCAGATAAAAGCATCCAGGAATGTGTCCAACACCATGACAATGGACTCAGTCAGGTCTGCCTATACAGTACATCCTATATACTCCAACTGAACATCTGCGAAATGAGATGGAACAGTGATTCAGAGTAGAGATCCACTACCAGCCAACTCCACACAAATGTGGGAAGCAGTGCCAGTGCTGTCAGTGTGGGCACGCATCATGACATCCTTTCAACAGCTTGCTGAGTCCATGCCTCCGTGAATTGGGGCTGTTCTGAGAGTGTCTGAAGCTTAGTGGGTGTGAATAAACTGAGGTGCAAATAGTGTGCATTGTAGTGTCTCAGAGCTAGGACATCTGAGAAAATGCTTCCACCAGACATCAGAGACAGAAGTTTAGGCTAGGGACAAGGATTTTAGGCTAGCATACGTGGGTGGTGTTCATAGGGCATCACATATCACCAAGTCGTTTGTTGTTTTAAAAGCAGGCTGTTGAAAGCAAAATAAATGATGATGATGACTGAACACTGAAATGATAATCAAACATGGCCGTGTAGTTAGACCAAAACCCTGAAAGGACCAGAATGCTTCTCATTACTGCTGCAACTATTCTATTTTGGTTTGCAGTTTTACACTTCACTATCACTTTTGCTATGTTCTGTCTGCATGGCAACAGTTGCCAGGTAATGTCAAAAGGTTCCAACCATCACCAAATCACAGAGACACCCACACATTGTACAATCAGTCCATCAGATTAGCATTCACACAAGCACACCCACACATTCAGCCAACACTGAGCTCCACACGTGTATTTAGTACATATTAGTACATGCCCAACAGCAGATAGGCTATACAAACGACAGTACCTTCTACAATAGAACAGTATTTTCTATGGGCCTTATATGATCTTGAATTGAGATCTTTGTTAAATTAAGTTTCATAGTGTTAAAGTATTTGAAATGGCACCTTTTATAAGACATTCATGCTCAAAGTGCTTGGTAGTATATTATGTCTTGGTAGTATTTTATGTCTTTTTTTTTAATGCAGAGCTTATTGATCTGCTGTGAGAGTTTGATAAATAAGATAGAGCAGAGGTGGGCAGATTGCATGCACCTTCTTTAGACACTGGCCTGTTAAGTCGTGCTGTCAGTACAAATCTAGGGGCCCAGTAACTAATTTGACAAGAGGCCATTAATTTCCATGTATCTATGACAGCAACCATTTCATGCATGTTTGTACCAGATACGGTACTAATTAATGACACGTTGTTCTTTGATCAGGCTGTTATGCTACCTGAAAAATACATACATACAGTGCATCACTAATGCATACTGTGGGGACTATGGACATTGTCAAACTACAGAACAGCTATATTAAAAACATAATTTCCAACATTTCGACAATGCAAATCAGCACCACAAAAGCCATGTAGGTAGTAGCTAGTGCTATATGGATGAATACATATTTAACCTTCTTAATTAGCTAATAATATAACCAAATAACTTATTAATGCATGGATATCATGCAAAACATAGCGCCAAACCTACATTATTACTCTCCTTAAAATACAGAAAAACCAAACAGCAAAATACAGTTAAATCTATTCCTGAATTTCAACAGAACAATGGGACTCTGGAAAATCTTTACGAAATCCAAGTGTCTTATAGAACACATTCTGATACATTAGATGACATGATATCACCATTGACTAGTTATAGCAATCTCAGAAGATTTAATAAAATGTATGAAATTATTTTCAACAAATGTCACCCAACACAGTAATGTCCAATAAAAAAGTTACCAAATGTAGAAATCTTTCAAATGTTATAGACAATCTATGCAAACACCCGAAAGGTGCATGCAGAAAAAAGGGTTTTTATAATGAAAAACACAACCCAACCTAACAATACACAAACAAGCCAAATCCATGAATAACCACACTAATAACCACAAATTGATCTACCAAATGTAAATTATTGATTGGCATGCAGGGAGGGTGTTTTCAGGGGCTTACCTTTTCTGGCACAGAACAACTCATGTACTCCACAATTGCGCTCCCCACCTGAAAAAACACAACATGTAATGGTAGCCATGGAAGCCAAAAATAAAAAAGGGACCATGTAATAAGCTTATCTGACTATATAATAGAACAAAACACTGTTTAATTCTGTTCAGTTTTGATGGTGATGATGTTACATTATCATAATTAAATATAAAGCTGCTATAACATTATTTACTTGCCTAAAAAACATGTATAGGCTACATTTTCTGCAATTGTTTAATAACATGTTAAAGGTGTTTATTAATTACAAATTGGGCGTGGTTAAGACGTTTAGCTATATGGGGCAAGACTACAACGGAGCTTCAACAGGTGGGATGCTCTGGCTGGCATGATCCATCTGGACCTGATGTTTCTTAATTTATACCCAGATTGACAACAATATATATAGGGGTTCGTCATTTACTGAAGCATGTCCAAGTAGGCTTACATTAATATAAACAGTCTGTTTTGATTTCCATCTCATAACAAACCAAGAAGAATGTCAAAAATCCAGTCCTGCTCTAAATCTATTTTCATCTTCTATCACTGGGCATGCTATATGACAGTTATCCTATAAATGTGAATTTTTTTTTTTTCTCAATGAATGAAGCTTCTTAGTCTGGACCGGATCACAAAGACTGGCAGAATACTCTCACGAGACACCTGGACTGATCAAAATAAGTTAAGTGTCTCGACAATTCTACATAACTGCAGTATGAAAACCAAATTTAGCCTCAATTCTCTCTCAATCAATGAAAATACAAATCGGCGGTGTGCTGGATATGAAAGCTGCCCTTGCAGCTTTGTAGAGTGTTGTATGATAGTGTGTGGCTGAGATACCGTCTGTGTTCTGTCTTCTTAAATCTAGCCTATAGAAATACAATAAACAACTCGTCGCCCATATCAGTTGCTGGTTCGTCTGAAATAAATTACACATTAAATGTCTTTTGAGGTTAAGTTAATTATAAGACAGTGAGAAGCTTTATTGGCCTACTTACCATCAATCGCCATGATGTTCTGTGATGGATTCATCCACCAAGGCTGGGTAAGGAGGGGCGGCGCATTGCAAGGATGAGGGAACAGAGGGAGGTGGTCAAAAAATGGTACATGCTTACGGCTCTGCGAAGCAGGACTGGTATCAGGCGAAACCACTGCCATGGCAAAAAAGTCGCTCACTCTATTATTTCGTCGGACCCTTAGATTTGATGTGGCATTGTTTCGACAACCTTACAGACAGATGCAGGCTCACATATGGCGGTAACTTGTGACGTGTACAGACTATTTCCGTCCAGAATATCAAGGCTGTTGGACCAGATCTTGTGGGCGACGAAAAAATCGAATCATTCTGTATAGTCTTCCTCATCCCAAAGACTCACTGTGGTTAAGCTCAAGACCATTTATTTGGTGGCCAATTCAGAAAATGCATATGCCTCCTGCTGAACCACATTGCACAATTTAAGACATATGAATAATCTGTTGTCATATGACCGTGCCATCAGGGAAGAAGCAAACAAATTAAGGGGATATCATTCAGTCAGTGGGCGGTATTGTCTGTATTTTGCCATAACGTCGTGGAGCCTTTAAAGCAACCCCAGATCATGTATTTCATCCAAATATTTAATCCGAACAACGACATTTTTTGGACAGATACACGCACGTGGGTTCCAGGTCCATAGTGTTTACTCCAGCACCATGGACAGATCTATTGATCAAATGACTTTCACCCAAAATAATTATGGTATTCCAACTATCTTTACGGACATCGGGACTAGATTAGGCCTACTTTACATTTGGCGTCTGTTGTTACAATCAGCAAACTCATCAAAAATTATAATTATTTTCTGACGAAACTGTGTTACATTTTAGGCCTACGTTAATTCTTGCACTTTGTTAGGCTTATGAAAGTAGATGCTAGTTAGGCCTAACTCATAGGCAAGACTACTCATTTGTTCTTTGAATGACAAAATATGCAATAGCGGCGTAATTATGAAATTATCTAATATTAATCATATTAACAACATTTTGACTAAATTGATGGCTGCACAGCAACCCATAGGCTCTAGGTAACATCCTACAATGTGTTCTAGTCTTCCAAATGCATATTGCTCAGAGTAGCCTAATTTTAACTGCGCGCTCAGCCTAATGCCCCCTGCTGGGCTCATCCTCATCAATGCATTTCTTTTTGGTTGTCATAGAAATGGGCTAGCGTCTCTTTTGACCTCTCTGTGCAGGGCACCTCAACAACATGCCCTCTATTATAATAGTCTAGACATATCATAAGATTACTATCCCCACACAGTGGTCTAATCAAACCCCAGACCAGTGGCTATAGATGTGAGCTTATAGACATACCAAGAAACCTGCAGCTCTAATTGCTGCAAAAGGTGGCTCTACAAAGTATTGACTTGGGTGGGCATGGTTGAATAGTTATGCAAATACTCAGTTTGTTGGTCATATGTTTCACAATAAATACACTTATATCCTCAAGGCATGTTGTGTAAATATGATACAAGATGGCGCTGATCGGAAATCAGTCCATTACTGACTTAAATAGCTGGATCGGTATCGGTGACAATTGGACAGTTGTAACTGATACATGGGGCTAATACATTTATTTACACGCATAGGTCTACTGTCAAGCATCAGCCATGTCTAACCTACACAGGCCACAGTCGGCAGGAGGTTTCAAATTTATCAAAGTCTTAAAATAGAGATGGGCTGTCATTTGCTTTAAAACTTAACTTAAAACTGAATTTAACACTGGAATCGGATCAGTACTCAGTATCGGCTGATACCCAAAGCGCAGGTATCTCTATCTGGACTGAAAAAACGGTATCGTGGCATCCCTAATACAAACCTCCCAAAAATGTATTTCAATTCCAGCTTTTGACAACAAAACAGGTAAAATGCCAGGAATGGTGAATACAGTAGCCTATTTTTGCAAAGCATATAGCCTACACACCATTAGTATGTAGGATCACATTTTTCTCTCATAAGAACTCAGACAAACCTTTGTACTCTGTTTTCTTCCCTTGATAAAACACAAATTACTCACTTAAGCTTGTAAGAATAGGACATTCTTTATTTGACAATTCAAATGTATATTAATTTTACTTAACAGTAAGTGTCATGCAAGTAGGCCGCTTAAATCACGTTTCAGATTTCCTTGGTAAACTGTTAAAATGTTCACAGGTCGGTCGGTTTATCAAGTAAGCCTAGTGTCATGTATATGTAACGCTCTAGACATCTACACAATATTTCCATTTAACATGTTACAAGTTACCTGTGCCATCAAGGCAAGCAAATAAAAATAATAAACACACATAGAAGAAACCATTAAATATGTACATATTCACAGAAAATGTTACCGACCAGTGTTAGCGGAACACTTGTACTGTACAATTGCAATGTCAGGTTTAAAGATAACAGTATGGTGTATGTACAATCCAAGCAAGAAAAAAAAACAAAAAAACATTCCTGGTCTGTCTCATCTAAGAAATTTAAAAAAAACTTGTAGCAGAGTAACACAGGCTAAGGTGTTCTTAACAAAACACTAAATTAGAAGTTTAGACAATGTGCTTATGATATTTATCAGAGATCTTTACTTTTCATTGCTGAACATATCCATTTATGGGTTTGAATGGGTTTTGTTAGTCTGTTAAAATAATTAAGAAATTCAGCTTCAGTTTAGAGTGGAAAAGGCTTTTTTTCTGAGCAGCAATATTATTCTGAGAGCAGTCGCATTTTATTGTCAGACTTTACCATTAAATGTGTGACATTAATGTCCGTTGCCACCCTCAGATAATATGCGAGTGGGCTCTGTGAACTTGGCTGTTGCAAGGTAGAAGAGGGCAGGGCCAGGCACAAGGGCCAATAGTGGCAGGTCCTGTTCCAGTTTGTCCAATCGGGAGATAGAGATGATACCATAAGCATGGAGCAACCAATGACTGAAAAGAACCACAAGGTGTTTCTTCTTTGCCAACAGGCTCTTGTAAGACTGGGAGGGAACAAAAATGGGGTTAGTATGTTTTACTGGGGCATTAACTTTACAATAACACATCTAAACTCGATATCATGAATTCATCTACATTTTGAGGTGGCCGGAATAAAAATTAAAAACTAGGCCAGATGGCCTATTTAAGCACACCACCACCTGGTAACTCATTTCAATGTATTAATACCGTATGCAGTATTTGATGGTTGTACATTTCATTCTTGTATATAATGGCAAAAGGTTAAAATGTATTGGTTTTAGGATACAGCGCAAGTACAAATATGCCATATGATATAAATTACATATTGGAAAGCAGAATTGTATTTTTATTTTTGTAGAAAACCATTGTCAAGTGACTACATCTACCCCACTTCAGTAGGTAGAGAGTTTAATATGACCACAACAAAGGCACAGATAGAAAGCAATTTAGCAACAGACTTGTTACCTGTATTTCCGATGCAGACATGTAAACAGCCAAGGTGACCAGAGACAAGACCAGTATGATGTAGGGGAAGGCATAATCTGGAAATTACAAACCGTTAAACAATTAGTACTGTACCGTATTTTGGTATTGGACAGCCCATAAACCAATGTATGTAAAAAGCAAGCACAGAATGTGTCATGATGTATTATCAAGGTAAAGTATTATCAGGGGTAGGATAGTGGTTAGGGTGCTGGAAGCATATTTCAAATGTCTAACTCCTATCTGCTACTTAGTAGCTACATCAAGTTACTGCAAGTCTTCTTTCCAATACAGGCTACATTGTGCATTAAATGGATTCCTCTATTGTGCCATTAGAAAGGTAGTTAAGAGTTCATCTACGATGGCAGCGAGCCAGACTGTAGCTATGTAGTCACTAACAACACATTTGCGCTAGGTAGGCTAGGTAGGCGGCTGCTGAGCCCTGGATGGCTGTCACGTTTTCTATTTCCTGTCTAACATCACTGTTCATTTTAATCTGAGCAGTGCTACTATACAGTATCTATGGCTGGAGGGGCATACATCACTCACAACTGTCTGTTGTTTGTGATGATACTCACACAGCAGTCCGCCTCCCACTGCCTGTAGGACCGTAAGGATGGGGAAGAAGTACAGCGCAGCATATATGCTCTTGAAACGATCAGACTTCCCCAGACCACATGCTATCTTCTTTACCAGCAGGGGGCGCAGCAGCATCATTTGTACCAGACAGAATGCATAGTAGATTAATACGATGGTGTATCTGAGGAAATAAAGAGAAAGTAGTACACTAAAAAAGGTTTTTAGATAAGACATGTAAGAATGAAGATTAGACATGTCACAATACTTCCTGAAACCAATTTAAATGAGATATGTTTAGGCTACACGTTCTTTATTTAATTTAATATATGATATTCAATTCCAATTGCTCAAATTAAGTAAAAATAAACATTGTATAAAGATAAAAGCTTACCAGGCTTTTTAGTGTTGTGTAATTATCAATATCAATAACACTGGGTACGTTTACATGCACACAATATTCCATTGGTGACCCAATATTGCAAAATGCAGGAAAGAACCCCACTTGAGACTCATATTTAGAATCGGCTTTATGCTCCTAAAACCTGAATAATAATAATATTGGCATATACCACATATCTGAATCGGAAGAGCTCAGCATTACTTTAACATATAGCTATATAGAGATAATAAGATAAAGAGGAAATCCAGACAAGCAGTTTAACAATAGACTAGTAGTTTAAGAATCAACTAGATCAGTGGTATTCAATCCTGGTCCTGGGGACCCATTGCCCTGCATGTTTTAGATGTCTCCCTGCTCCAACACACCTGATTCAAATGAATGGCTCATTATCAGGCTTCTGCAGAGATTGATGAAAGTGTGTCTACAGGACCAGGATTGAATACCACTGAACTAGATGCCATATACTGGCCTGAATGCACTGTACTGTATTTGCTGGAATGCATTCTGCCTGTTGGGCTACTTCACATGCTGAGAAATGGAACTGTACACTTCATATTGTATATATTGTGACAGCCCTGACGTCTATTAAGGCCTTAATTAGCATAATGAAGTGCACCAGGGCCTTTGATTTATATAAGTGTGTTGCAGCACACTTTTACTCTGACCACACACATGCTATTTGTTGTTTGGTTTGTTCAGTTAGCAGGCAACACATATATCAAGTACATGCACCTACAGACATTCACACCTCATTGGATGTTATTCTGCTAGTTAGGTTGGATTTTTGTGTTTGTTTAGTTACAGCCCTTGAGCCAAAAATTATTTTTATGTGAAAACTTCTACATATTATAAAACAGTCATAGTCATATAGTCACATCATAGTCTTCTGATTTCATTGTGCCCTGCACAGATTCAAGGCACCCAGTGCCTGAGAGAGCAAAGCAACTGCAAAACATCACCGAGCCTCTTTCTCGTTTCACAGTAGGCACGGTGTTCTTTTCTTTGAAGGCTTTTGTTTTTTCCTTCTGGGAACATAGGGTTGCTGTGATTGACCAAAAATAGAAAAAAAATGTCATCTGTTCAAAGTACATTCTCCCAGAAGGACTGTGGCTTGTCAACATGCATTTTGGCAAAGGCAGTGTGGCTTTTTTGTGAGGGGTGTACTCACTTTCGTGAGATACTATGTGTGTGTGTATGTATATGTTCGTGAGATACTATGTGTGTGTGTATGTATATGTATATATATATATACATATAT